>JASDQU010369998.1:0-11421 GCA_032191745.1 Picea mariana
CTTATGATCACTTCCTTTGGTCTTTGTTGCTCCCACTTCACTCCAGTGCTCTCGTACAGTCAAGACCAAAACAATACAAACCAATCAAAGTGAAGAAAGCACAATCTATTCAATAGTGAATCTATGTATATGATCAAGGAGTTATACAATAAAGTGGAATTAGCTTTATGGGAAAGGGACATATTAATGTATCATATTGATGGAAAGTAAAGATTACAACCTGAGCATTGATGTTGAAAACTTCCTTTCGATGGCCCTTGGTTCCGACACACACACTTTCTCACTTGTATGAAGAAGATCAACCACCTTTGATAAACTTGCTGGAGTTCTTAGTTGCTGTAGCATCAGTCCTTCACATAGTCTTTCACCAATTATCCAATGAATCTTGCTTAACCTTGTTTGCTTAACCTTTTCCATGAGAATTCACTTAATATATAAGAGAGAATGAATTGGTTACTTGGATAAGAATGATCCCAAAATATTAGGGAATCCAGTACTAGGATAACCATTCGAATGCCATCTCATCCTTCTAGAAGATTCCCTCCTAGAAGCATTGAGAATTCATCTTTTTCCATTCTTTAGAAAGAGTTCACACCTTATCAGTTCAACACAGTGCGAACTTCTCACACTCTGGCTTAAAGCAGCCTGCGAGAATAATACATTCTTGCAGGCAAATATACTAGCAGCCTGCGAAGAGTCCTTAAAAATGTAATTTCTGGAAAGAGATGAAGGTAACTTTTCTCAGGAGAAAGTTCTAATGAAGAGACTGAGTACACCATCATCAATACATCATCATGACGACCAAAATCATGGGTAACAGAATTCCCCCCAAAGTATGAGGTTGGAACTAGTGACAACCGATATACTTTGTAAGTCGCATGTGTGTGTCGGGAACCAGGAGCACATCTAATCGGAAACCTGCGAACAACCAAGCATCTGCAAAATATCATATATACCAATTCTAAGGTAGGAATTCCCATACTCAGATCACAGACTGATGACATTATAGACATGGATCATGGCCACCAATCATACACTGTGGATCCATGCCATCAAAATATAGCATAGCCACCTGAATACACTGTGGATCTATGCGAGAAATTTCAAATCAAGACGACATAGCCACGAAACATACACAGGGGATCTATGTGTTGCAAATTATACATACTCCATCGCAACCTGGATCACAAAGATAATATCTAGGGTCTTCAATCTCGTTGCCTAAAGTATGAATCTAAGCATGTGATTACAGGTGTTGAAGTCGAACATGGTAGAAACCACTTGACTACCGGTCAATGATGAAACCGTTAGCAAGTGTGAGGGAAATCACCATTGATGTCAATGACTCCCAAGGTACTAAAGTAAAATCCATTGAGTGTGAATAAATGAGTTGATGTAAAACATCCAATGGAATATTTCGATCAGGGGTCAATGATGTAAACCCACTGTCGAAAGCGAGGAAACTTGCCATTGAGGCATGCAAGTTCCAAGGTACCAAATAATTTCTAAGTCTTGAATCCGGATAATGAGCTGAAGTCAATGGAACAAAACTCATCATAGGAGGGCCTTGATGTATCCCCCATAAATGACATGAAATGAGTAACAGAGTTTGAAGGTGAAATAAAGAATTTTGCAAATTGGACCGGACACAGGGAAGGCCAACACGAAAAGAATGGATATCTGTAGATGGCCGACTCAATATAGGTTTCAGATGGACTTCTTTTGAACATATGAACGACACGACCAATGATTTGGTAGCATTGACTCAAAGACGACCCAGGGAATGACCTTGTAGCAAATCGAATGAGAGGCGAATGGATTTCCCAAACCGGCTTTAAATGATGAATAAACGGTGGCATGTTCAAGAGCGACACTTACTGCCAATCAATATGAAGATGAAACATATCCCTTTCCCAAATTTTCCCCCACCATTTCTGGCGAGTACCTCTTTATTTTTACGCAAGCTTGAGGAGGATAACATATGCTTGTTGATGTAAGCTCATCCTTCAGATGAGTCCCTCGGAGTATGTTTAACGAACCCTAAGAAGGAGTGGTTTGGTCCCATCACGGGTCTGTCAATGTTTGTTTAACGATTCCAAAGATAGAAAACTCAAAGGTTTTCCAAGATTATAGAGTTTGGAAAAACACCTAAAAGAGAACTCTCTCAGTTCATTTTTCGTAAAATAGTCTGGATGAGACCGAAAAAGAGATAAATTATCGCTCACCAGATGCTTACTTCAAATACTTTATCGAGCGTGAAAATAGCAAGGTTGCTCGACGATCTTTTCATGTTTAGAGAGTCTGAAAAGAGCTTAAAGAGGACTCCAAGGGGGTTCCTTTTTCGTATAACCTTGTTGAGCCTGAAAAAGTGATAAAAGTATGCTCGATCATGTTCTCATGTATTTACGAGCACAAGAACGGACAAAAACGACGCTCGAGGTTTTATGTAAAAACCATAAAAAACAATCGAAACACACGATGTAAAAAGAAAAACTATGTCCATATCCCGATATTTGATCATCCAAGTCATCACACCTGCAAGAGTTTACACTCAATATAACATTAGGGATTAGGGTTTTAATTGACAAATAATCATAAAAACCAAAATGATATAGTAAAAGTCAATAAAAGGAGTAAATACTCTTTTTTAGCACACCATTTTACATTTCCACTATTGAGCTCAAAAACCCCCTCTTTTACCCTCCAAGTTTGGTGTTAATTTGCAAGAGCTACGAGAGACCATTCAGCGAGCTGTCTGTGAAATTCAGGTAAGCTCTTCGTCCTTGACATTTTCATGGTTTAACTTTGTGATTTCATTGGTTAAATTTTTAGTTTTAAGTTAAGTTTTTAAGCCCTACATGCGCGTTGCAATTCTCGCAGGCGGGCCATACGGGGCCTGCGAGAATGAGGCGTTCTCGCAGGTGATCTTTAAGCCACCTGCAAGGTTCTCGCACTATGCCCATGGGGAACCTGCGAGAACCGCAAAGCCCAAAAAGTTTTTCAATTTTTAGCCAATGAAAAATATTCAAAGCATGAAAAAAGTTATTAATCCTCTTATTGTGTTCCTTGTGCAGATAATTGGCCATCACCATGGTACTTGAGTGGCATGAAAGGGAACATGAAGAGGATAATGCAATGGCCGAAAATCATCCACCTACCATAGCATCTTTGAGAGATTGCGGGCTCTTAAAGTACTTTCGTATCCCGAGCATGAGGGCCCAAGTCAGACTATTAGAATACCTGGTGTGTATGTGGGACCCAGATCAACAGTTTTTTCATGTGGGGGCTCACACACTATCCATAGACATTGAGGATATATAATTTTTGACTGGATTTTCCAGGCGCGGGTACTATGTTAACCTGACCGGTAGTAGAGGTGGTGGGATAAAGATGAGTGAGTATTGCAATCAATACTGTGTACCCAAGGCTGAAAGGAAAAAAGGAAAAGTGGCTATCTGGGGGGTACAAGACTTGACCCTTCGTACTATCCTTTTTACTATAGCTTGGATGGATGGGAGTTCTGCTCCTCATATGGCATTACAGAGCTATTTCCAGTATGCCATCGAGTGTACTGAGCCTTGATTATTCAACCGGGAAGATGTTGTGCTTTGCAGTATCAAAAAGCAATTGACCAAATGTAGGTGAGGTGACCTGAAGCAATTCGGGTATGGATCTTTGTTGGTGTACTTCTTCCTTGAGAGGGTCCTCGTATTTAGACTATAGGTTGAGTGGAACATACCGGGTCCCAAGGATCCAAGGATGCTGAGATGGTGTCGGCTCATGGCCCGGCACGTAGCAGGACCGATCGTCAAGTACGACGATATTTTCTTTGACTGGCTTCAAACCCATATGTTGATGGTTGATGACTACGCTTATGATGGGTTGGATTTTTGAGGAGATCCAGACTTAGCACCGCCAAAGGATACTTAGTGGGGTGACCTTGGTAAGAAGTACACGCATTTTCTCTTTTTAAATGTTTTTGAATTTTTTATCATATTCAAATGTTTTTGTTTTATATATTCATCCAAAGACTAATACAAAATTGTTTGTTGATAACACAGATGTTGGACCGTATAGACCTCCCAGCACTTCTCCCATCCAGTGGCGAGGAGAGGTAGCGGCAACACCACGGTATGCTGAGGATTATCAAGTAGTGGAACATAATCTAGAGGGTCGTACTGCAGACATTCCAGATATGACTCTGGAAGAGGTTCCACGACGTGATCAGTGTCATACTGTAGGGGTATTAGTAGCTATGAGTCGACTGCTCCGTAGGGTTTCTAGGGCAGTCGTGTGTTACCGTGAACGTCATCCATGACGTCACTTTATAGAAGCTATAAGCTTCAATTTTTGATATTCTGGTCTTCGGACAAACTTTTTGTAAAAAACTCTTTTGATCGTTATATATACAGATGGCTTCTACCGGGTTACTTCATATTGTGTGAATTTTGATGTGTTTAATTTATAAATGGTTCAAATGTCTATCCAATACATAATTAACCAATGCATCTATTAATGTATTAAGACATCTAGGAATATGTTGATATTCAATGTGATCAAAATAACGTTCCAAGAGGCGAATTCACAAATACACCCATAACAAAGTAGGACTTCGAATAGAGTAGATATTACTTAGCTGTAGTACTACAAGTTGCGAGTCAAGTCGCACAACCAAATGATGAATTCCAAGAAAGATAGCATCAACCAATAATTCAATAACTGCGCTATACTCTGCAATATTGTTGGTCACACGACCGAGGCACACACCTCGTAAAGATACAAGTTCGTTTGTTGGGGCATATATTGCCCATGCAACAGACACAAGGTTCTGAGTACTATGGCTAGCGCCATCAGCGAAGCCAATATAGGGTAGTGAAGACTCTGACATCTGGAAATCAAACACAACGTCACATAAGGGTAGAGACCAGATAATGACCAAAAGAAATCTATAGTAACACACACAAAGTATGATACATTAAAATACAAGTACTTGTGCACAGATGATTTATGCATAGTACTTCTTCAAGTACAACCCATTCCTGGGTTCACTCAAAGGGATACCATCGTAATCTACCAGCTCATACACTCCTTTTTCCAAAACTCGGTGAACAACATAAGGACCTCGCTACATGGGTTCGAATTTTTCAGCTCCTAACACCTCTCGATCCTATTCATAGAGAAGAACAAGATCACCTTCGAAGAAAATGCAAGGCTTGACATGCTTATCATATTGTGCCTTGACACGTTTTTTCTGGGCTTCTATTACTAGAGTGGCGTCACGTCGAGTTTCATCTAATCGCATCAGATACAATAGATGTTCTTCTTCAGCAGAAGTGTTAGGTAAGATTTTGACAGCTAGCTTCAGAGAGGGTATCTCGCATTCTATAGGAAGAATGGATTCCACACCATAGACTAACTGAAAAGGCGTAAACCCAGTAGCAGATTTGATAGATGGCCGGTATGCCCACAATGCCGAAAACAACATTGTGTGCCAACTTGTTTTATGAATTCCTATCATCCGTTGAAGCATAGTTATAAGAACTTTGTTGATCACTTCAACTTGACCATTAGCTTGTGGATAATAGGGTGTTGAGTTATCATGACGAAGACCCAACTTTTCCGTAAGTTCAAACATCATAAAATTCCTAAAGTGACTATTGTGATCAGTGACGATAGCTTGGGGAACACCAAAACGAGCTATGACGTGATTAAAAAGAAACAACGCTGCAGTCTTTCCAGTATTATCAAATGTCGGCATCGCCTTAGCCCATTTTGTAAATCAATCAACAACTACAATGATGTAACCATGCCCCCCGATCGAGTGAGGGTGACATGTCTTGAAATCGATGCCCCATTTTTCAAAAGGACCAACTGAGACCACAGGATGAAGAGGAGTAGGATGTGATCAAATTTTCTGATTGTAGGTCTGGCAGGCATGGCATGGAATTTGGACAGCTTGAACGGCAGCCAAGGCCATTTTTTCAACATGTTGATACTTGATTTCAGTTGGTGTGAGATTTCGACTCAAGTAGTAAACAACATGTTCGTCGTGCACATCATCCTCTTGGACGAGAACCATGCCAATAGTGTGCTCCGAGGCAGCAAGATAAAGGAAATAATCACGACTGTAATCAGGAGGAAAGAGAAGCAGAGCTCGCGTTAGGGAAAAATTTAAAGCTTCAAAAGCATTGTTGGCAACAGTATCCCAGACGAACTCTAAATCTTTCTTTAGTAGCCGCGTAAAACCACGAGTTATCTCGGCGTAATTAGGGATAAAACGATGAAGAAAGTTTTCTTTCCCCTGCAAACTTTGCAACTGGCACAGTGTAGAAGGAGGAGGTAGATTAAGAATTGCCTCAACCTTAATAGGATCCACCCGGATCCCTTGATGCGAAACGATAAAACCTAGAAGACGGTCGGATTCTACGCAAAAAATGCATTTATGAGGATTTAAACATATACGATAGAACTGACATCGAACGAAAATAGCTCAGAGGTGGGTAGGGTGATCGACTCTGCGCATAGAATTAGTGGGTAAATCGTCCAAATAGGGTTGAACAATATGCTTAATATCATGAAAAGCATAAGACATAGCGCGTTGAAAAGTTGCGCCCGCATTCTTAAGTCCAAAAGGGAGTTTCCTATAGGAAAAAGTACCCCAAGGACAAATAAAAGCAGTTTTATGTTGGTCCTCAGGAGAAATGTTAATTTGATTATAGCCGGAGAAACCATCCATGAGAGAGAAGATTTCACTTCCAGCGCAATCATCGACACTCTGGTCGACGAAGCGGGTAGGAAAGTTGTCTTTGGGACAAGCTTTATTAATATCCCTATAATCAACACATACACAAATACTACTACCTTTTTTGTCAATCGGGACAGGATTGGAAACCCATTCTATAAGAGCCACCGGATAAATAAAGCCGGCTTTCAAAAGTTTTTCAACTTTGAACTTGATAGCAGCCATTTTACGTGGGTGAATTGGACGAAGGCGTTTTTGGACAGGTTTAGCTCCAGGGTATGTCTTTATCTCATGGACAACAATTGCAGGGTTGATACCTGGCATCTCTTCGTATCTCCAGGCGAAGATGTCATGAAATTCTTTGAACAGAGACGTATAGGTGACGATTTCATCTGAAGAACACGAAGCTCCAATATGAACATTTTCAACAATCCCAGGTTTAATGGATATGTCAATGGGAATCATGGGCGAGATGTTACTCAAGTTCCCTTCAGCAAACACATCGTGTGAAGACGTGAGAACCGTCGAGATGACAACAACGGTGGATGGAGTCAAAATCCATTGGTAGTTCTCAAGAGTGTGTTATTCCAGAAAGAGTATGGAACGATGATGCCCATCATCCCAAGGGGTGTCCTCCATGATGGACATGATCATCTCGTCAGTGGGAAAAATAACACGAAAAGGATCATGAGACAACTCATCAAGAGAAGGGGTAGAAGGTGTTGCCGATTGAATGGCTTGGTAGGTGGATTCGACTGGACTTAACGACATTGTGTTGCTGAAACGAAGATGATCTGCAGGGCCAGGGACAATCCAAGGATCATGAGACGTAGGAAGTTCGTGAAGTGCGGTGGAGATCATATTGATAGAAGCAACTGACGGGCGTGGAACATTGGGCAGTGGAATGGTAAAAGTACCCATTAACGAGGAGTCTTTTAAAAGGCCTACACCGACATTCTCATAACCTGGTGGGGTTTTATCAGTAAACGACACGTTGCCAGTACGAGTATCAGAATTGAAGAAGGCAAGTTGGTCAACGGTAACAACCTTTCCTTGATGAGGGAAACGTACTACATGGAAAAGTGTTGACACAATGGCTCGCATGGAATCGATCCAGCTACGGCCAAGAAAAAGATTATAATCAAGTGGAGCGTCAAATACTTCCACTTCGACTTGGACCATCTTACCTTCTAGTGTAATGGGCAACGAAGGAAGAACACCGTAAGGCTTAAAACCAGAGCCATTGAAGGCTTTAAGAGTGTTTTGTGATTCATTCAAGGGAGGAGAGCCAATGGATTTCCAACAAGCAAAAGACATTACACACGTTGAGGCACCCTCGTCGATAACAGTTCAATAAATGTTCTTGTCAGAGACAACAACTTGTATCTGGAACGCGAGTTTTGGGGGTAACCATGGAATATGATCATCCAAGTCAAAGACTATTAAATTCATATCTGTCGGGTCAATTCCACCTATATCTTTCAACAGTGCCTTCCGTTGTGCAGGAAAAGTCTGAAGGACTTCAAGGGATGACATCGCTGAAGGTGTCTGGGCCAGATCTTCTACGATACTGTAGTTCTGGGCCGCGCGAGCATGAGGATTGAAAGCCAATTTCCTAACAACACCTTTTGGGGGTGGTCGCAAAACTGTATCAAGGCTCGGTCGTTCGATATGAGAGGACCATTGGTAGGCAGAGTCGTGGGAGAGGGTTGGACCAACGAAGGAGGTAAATCATCAACCTTCTCCTTAGATGGAGTATAATCTTTGGCTCTAGTCATGAGTGCAACATTTTTCTGCTTAGAATCACCAGTACACATCAAAACATATGATGTCGTAGAAGAGGAGGGTTGGTCTTGAATGACCAACTGAGCCTGTTTTTGAGACGGGAAGGGTTGGGACAAGATAGCCGGTGTAGATGGTTTTGCAGTTCCTTGGAGGAATTTAGTGACCTCGACACGTCGTGGACAATCCTTTGTGTAGTGATCATCACCACAGATAAGGAAAGGGTATCGTGGTTTGCGCTTATCCTGATCTTCAACAGGAGTGTTTTTAGTTTGCTCTGCTTGATTATTATTTTTTCCCTCCTTATTCTTGCCTCTCCCCTTTTTAGATTTGTTTTTACTAGCTGGGGTAGATTGGACAACATTGAACTCAGAAGTTTTACCGGTGGGAGTGGCAGGAGACGGAACATTTTAAACATTAGAAGAAGCAGATTTAGGGGTTGAGCTTGAAACATAATGTGATTGGGCTTGGGTAGTACCAATCATACCGTCAGCTGCATGCGAGGCAGCTGGAGTAGCTGAAGTGCTGGAAGTACCAGGACGAGGTAACTCTGGTAGCAAATCGTAAAGTGTTCCCGTTTGCGAATAAACGAGATCAAGATATTGAGAACGACTTATAGCCTGCTCTTCCATGACAACACCACCCATGGCAATGTCCTTACCAATTTCTTTCACAAAGGATTTCGTAAACCATTCTGCCAGTAATTGATTGGGGAGTTCAAGTTTAATGAGACGTCGATGTCTTCGCCACTCATGGATATGATCAGATATATGAGTGCCTTTAGTCTGTTTGAAGGAAGTCAAAATCTCAGTCCCAGTATCATAACAGATCGGTAATTGGTAATGTGTAAGGAAAGCCATAGCTAGGGTGTTGAAATCAGAGGAGAAACCTCGTGGAAATTTGATATACCACTTCGCAGCAGAACCGGTAAGGGTTCGTTGAAAAAGACATAAACGAATAGAATCATCCATCAATGAGTTGGATGAGCACCATAGGTGAAAATTCATAACGTGATTGTTCGGGTCCTCTCCCACTTTGCCATCGAATTTAGGAATGTCCGATGGAAGCTTGGCTGGAATAATAGGCCATTGGGGAGAGTGACGAATAGGATCATTTAAAATCCTAGACAAATCTGGCAAATCCAAAGTAGCAAGAAAAGGAAACTGTCGATTCACCTGCGGGTACTAATGACTTTGGGGTGGAAGCCCTATCGACAAACCAGTAGGACTGTAAGCAGTCTTCCCATAATGGGAAGACCCAGGCAGATTCGGTGGTGGTTGAAGAGGATAGTAGTTCCAAGGATTGTAACCTTGAGTTTGAGTAGGGACCTGAGTTTGAACATTCTGACCCTGACCCCAAATAGGATTGGGTATACCTGGATATGGTTGGCCTATATTAGGGACAGCCTGCTTCCCCCCATTCATTTGAGGAAGATTTTGTATCATCTGATTCCAATACTGGGCCAAAGAGGGAGGTATATTTTGTCCAAAAGCTGGGGTTGGTCCCCCTATCATAGGTGGTGTTCCAACCGGAAGTTGTGTTCCAATCGAAGGCTATGTTTTAAGTGGAATGTGTCTGGTAAGAGGAGGTTGAATCGTACCACCTTTTCCACCAACAGGAATTTGCAAGTTTGGTGTAATGGATGGGAGAGTGCCACTAGGATTAGGATTGCCAGAAGGAAATTGAGGGAGAGTCAGAATAAAACCAGGAATAGGGTGCCCAGGAAAAGAAGGACCACCTGGAGAACCGGCCAGGGTTTGTGGAGGTGTTGGAGTAGAATCATTCAACAAGGCATTCAACGCATGGTATCCGGGTGGGAGTGTCGGAGTGACATTGGGCATTCGCTGTGTGTTGATAGGAGCAAGACCAGCGGTAGTGAACCCGGTTGGGACACTCGTAGTGTTCGTGAGATGGGCCATCTCAGTAGGGAGAGTAAAGTGATAAGTAGTATTCAATGATACATTCTTTGTCTCAGAAAACATCGGAGGGTTGATTTTGGAGACCATAGGCGAACCAGGACTAAAAAGGGTCCTGCGGAAATCACCTACAGACCAAAAAGGATCTTGGCCTTCTACACCAGGAAAAGGCCCAACGGGTGATCCAGAAGAGGTAACAACTAATTCTCCAGAAGAATTTAATCGCATAAAGGGTCATTCACCACGGCGAATTCGAAAATCCTCTCTAGTATTGGTAATTCGAAAAGGTTCTAGAGGGTCAGTTGATTCCACTTGTGGTGTGGTAACAACTGCAGCTTCACCTTGCCGAGGAGAGCCCTCAGGTGTAGCTGTAGGCAAGGGTTGTGAACCGTCCAGATGCTCTGGAGATAAACCCTGCATTCTACATGAATGACGTGGGGGAGATATTGTAAACGAGTGACAAGCTCTGTGAAGAAAATCCTATGGTCAACTTTAAGAAACAAACAACACGTGCTAGTAAACAAAATCTAAGAAGAAATCACCAAGAAAACAAGACCTTATAATTTCGAAGCCACCAGTTGGTGATGAAATCCAACGTCGCAACAACGAGACGAGAAGGGGCGGGGCTAGGGTGGAAAAGTTATGCTGACTACCTGCTTAACGGACTTACACCCTGGTGCAAGCTCTCACACATAATCGTGGGTATACCCTTCAAGGAGCCCAAGTGAGTTTGGTCAACATCAATTCCAGGTACCGTGAAGACTTTCCCCTCCACAGTCACCTCGGGTAAGAACGTAGAGAGACAGGCCACTAATGGTCACCACCAACAACAATAAAGCCTGGGGGAATAGTTGATAGTCCGATCCACATGCAAGGGCAGGGTATCTAGACCGAAATCAACTCAAAAGGATTCCACTCATCATTGTGGGTATACCTCCGAGTGATCCCCGTAATATGTTCAATCTCTACACTGATATCAAT
>JASDQU010370006.1:0-11409 GCA_032191745.1 Picea mariana
ATACAAAATGTCACCAAGGTGACTTGTCCACATATTAAGGGGTAAACCACAAGACTAGGGGTCAACAACCCTAATATTTCCCCCTTTAACAAAGTAATATTAAACAATTCATATAAAGTTTCACTTTTTTACAAATAAACCCTAATTTTACATGGACGTTTCCCCTTTAGCAGACATTTTTCCACTTAGAAGAAGTCGTTTATGTTGGAGAAGCATGGGTAGGCCTCCAAAGGACACATGTCAAGCATCTAGACAATCTCATCATGGTGAAGACCCTCTTCTCCTCAAACCGTCCATGTGTAGGCCTTCAAATTTTGATCTTTCTCATCTGACATGCGGGCCCTTGGCATCCAACCTGTGGGCTTGTAGCCCATGGAAGCCCAAGCCAGGCTTGTTCTCCAAAAACTGTCCACCAACTAGGTCCTGCAAAGACAATGAGCACTCCCTCCAAGGATCTCAAGTCATAACATCATGATAAGTGAATCCGATCAATAAATGAGCCATCTAAGCATGTGCATCAAAGATCACTATATCAAACAATTAATTGCTCGAAAACACTATGCGACTTGTCAAGCTTGAATATGGGAGGGTTGACGAGGTGTCCTATTGGGTAGATCTTGCCATAGGTCAAGGAAAGTTTCCAAGATATCCCTCTCTAAGCCATGTAAATTGGGTGAAGTGGTTGGGGTAAAGACTCAATGGGCATAGGGCTCATGACATACAAGGGGTCATAGTGTCTCATTCATGGGTGCCTTTGTAGAGGGTGCATGGTACATTCGTCCGCAATGCACTTTTTCCAAGCCCATTATTTGCCATTCTTTTATTCTTTCATAATTTTAAGGAGAGGTTGAAGGTCACTGCCCTGGTGTGGTGACCAAATAATGATAATGTCACCCACAAATACCTAGTGGAAATGAGAAGGTTGGCTCGTGATGAGACCCCATTTCTCCCAACCATGCAACTGAGAGCCATTACCCTGGTTTGGTGACCAACTGATGGCAATGTCATACCACTAGATATTCATGGACGTGATAGGTTGGCTCGTGATGAGCCCTCCCATCTTTCAACAAACCTTTTAAGCATTCTTTATTATATTGTGGGTCCCCTTTACTCAAAGATAAGTGTTTCACTATTTTCTTGGGTGATCCCTGGGCAAAGCGTCTAGAAGGTTCATACAAGGATTTTATCTTTTACCCAACATCAATCCATCTGGGCATTTAGCCCCTTCTTCCCATAGAACGAGGGACAACCCCTTCTTGGGTCAATACACCCTAAAATCCCAAGAGATAAGGAAATGGAGGAGAATAATGATGGAAAGTGGTAAGTATGGTCAATAACGGTATAATGGATCTTTAAGGGAGTTCCTAGTAGCAAACCTATCCCCAAGGAAAACCACTTACTAGGGCACAATGTCAACCACCAAGGTGAAGTAGGGAAAAAAGGCATAATGTCCAAGCATATATCATGAAATCTAGAGCAATATAAGATACAACATACTCAACTGGCTTAAATATTGAAATGATTCTCACCATAATACTGACTTGTACATCATGGATCAAGGTCCATTGTCTTTCGGAAGCTGGCTGATGTGGTGGATTCCATCTAAAAATCTGTGACCGTCTATGGTGGTGAGTGGGTTTTCTATCTGTGCAAAAGGGTACTATTGGTCATGTGGTCTCTCAACACTCCATATATGCAACCTGAGGGCCTCGAGACATAATCTCCTTAGTTATCCACAAAATGGGGATAACATGGACGAATACCCAACACCCATGCAAGTCCACTTGCAATTTTTTTTGTTTTGTTTTAAGGATACCTAATATTTGTTTTTTGACAAGTTATACAAATAAATAGGGGTTAGATGGTAAGAATGATGTCCATTCGAAGATTAAGTCTAGAAATGTAACAACACAATATATTTTAGATACTTAGAAGAAGTCACTGAAAGGATTGGGACATTGATTATTAACATAGTGAACTCCCAACTAAGGGAATCTGTAAAGGGAAAATGTGTCAATGCGCAATCTAGATGTCAAAGGGACCACCATTAGAAACAAGCCTGGATGAGCCATCAAAGATAGGAAGTTTCAATAGAAAGTGATCCAATGGATGGGCAAGGTTAAAGAATTGACATGGATTAAATATCGTAGTTGGATATATCACATTAGAATATCCATTGCCCCAATGAAAGGAACTTTGATGGATGAAAATAAATCATGGGARTTACATCTATTAGGAAACTCCCAAGGAAATAAGTTGGAAGAAGCCATAAGAGGAAAAGGATGGGAAAGGTCCAAACAAATTCCTAATTGAAGTTGATCTAATGGTAGGATCCACTTGCAAAGTCTCCAATTTGTATGGTAGGATCCTACCTTTGGTGTTGAATTTCCCGAACATCTATGAAGAATTCTCAGTGAGCATCAAATCTAAGAGATACAAGCCTTGCAAGAATCACAGGGAGGTTAACCCAAAAGGAATCCATTTAAGTATTACAAACTTAAAATTTCAAATATGAATCCAGGGTAAAGAGGTAAAACCCCTAGATATTCATCCCTAATACAAATATCTAGTCTAAAATGTCACAGAGAAATGACATATAAATTTTTCATACCTGACTTGCATTGCTTGTTTTGCAATAACTCTTTCCTCAATGTCTTTCGTTATCAAACTCTTCCTTGATTAACCTAGAGAAATTAGTCAAGAAAATAGAGAAGAAACCACACCAAACATTTAGCAAACAAGTCTTCCATTTGATTTCTGACCATGAGAAATGAGGGATGCACCCTCCTTATATAAATAAGGTGCCTCTTAATACCATACAATGAAAACCATGTGCTATGACGATACAATGAGCTCATACCATTGTTATAACCCTAAATTGCACCATACATGCTTACCTGGCATAAGGCCATCTCAGATTCCTTCTTTGCCAAAACACCGCTGAACAACTCTTCTTAAAAACCTCTTTTGTAAGGGCCCACACGCCCTACTCCATTACTGCACGCGTGTACACGCTAGCTGACCTAAAACAGCCTGCGTGTACCTACAAAAGCACGAAAAAAAGGAAAGTTGTCGACGAAACACATAGCTTTGGGTGAGTTAACTGAAACTCCTGACCATGAATGCCTGAGCGTTCGACCAAATACCTAGCTCCTTCTAGCCTATAAAAGAAGGGGTAGGGATCCCATTTGGAAGAGGAGAAAGATCGTAAAGAAACTCTACTCAATTTCACATTCCCGTTGTCCCAACCCTTTAGTCATCAGTGTGCAAGGACCAATACAGAGCAAAGAAGTTGGATGACATTTGAAGAGGAGCCCAAGATCAGGTTCACGGAGTAGTGGCCGGTCTTGACATTGTAAAGTTGATTCATTCAAAGTAATAAAGAAATGCTTTTCCCGTCCCACTTTATGAATTCTTCATAGTTTGTTAAATACATGTTTGAATCTCTAACCCATTAGTCTATAGGTAAAATGCATGTGTAGTTTGTTGTAGTTTGTATGCAGGTCAGCCTTGGGAGGAGAACTGCTAACAAGTGATCAAGTGGGAGGAAGGATCGACATCGAATGCCTGGAACAAGGTATGTTGGTCTAACCATGTATTTGCTGAAAAGAAATGGGGTTTAAGTCTGGAGACGAAGGTAGAAAGTAGGTCTCTTTTGGTCATATTTGCATGCATGAGATAACCCTATTTTCTAGTTCGTAAGGGGATTTCCCTCTCACAACAGAATTGGTGACCGTACTGGGGAAGTCTCTAGGGTTCCTGAGAATTTTATTTTTTGGGTATTTTTAAAAAACTAGGTTTCCTTTCCTGTTTTTTGAAGTTTCTGCAAAGTCTGAGCAAACAGAGATTCTGGTCTTCCATACCAGTTATCTCTGTTCTTTTTGCTAGACTGTAATTTTTTTTCTGAGATCCACAGAGGTACACGCGGCCTGTATAAGTTATGTACGCGTGTACCCACGTCTGACATTCTTACAGCACGCGTGTAAACGCTAGCTGAAGAAGTAACAGTAGCGTGTAAGGTTCCAGAAAATTTTTGAGGCAGTCATCCTCTTCCCTGTTAGAATTTGTTATTCTTAGGGGTTTTCTGGAACTCTTTCTAGTCTTGGTTGTTTGCAATTTTTAGCTTAGGTTTCACCACGGATAGGTTTGTTATACGAATTTTTCCTTGCATTGTTTTCTTTTTCTGTTAAAGAAAGTGTTTGTTCCTTCAAGAGATCCCGGTTATTAGTATCAGTGGTCTCTGCCTGGTTTGGATTGCCTGTTTTTATTTGTTTCAGAGTTTTAGAGATACATGCGGCCTGTATAAGGCCAACACGTGTGTACACGCCCTCTGACTCTACACAGCTCGCGTGCACACACTTGTTGTTGAGCTGTCAGTAGTGTGCCTATGAAGGATAGTTTTTGTTGAAGGAGAGGCTGTCATCCTTTCCCTTGACAAGAGTTATACCTCTAAGGATCTTGAATCTCTGTCATAGCAGTCAGTAGCTTAGGTTTGATCTCAGCCATAGTTTTTCTTTTTCATTTAGAAGTTTTTCATGAAAATTTTATTTTGTAAGGTTTTTAGACAAGTGTGAGAGTCCTTTGTTAAGTTGCTAGTTTGTGATTTTTTGAAGTGATTCTTTGTGATCTGCGTTTAGGCCAGAATTTTTTTGGTTTTTGACTTGTTTTGATATTTTTCCTTTTTTCTTTATAAGCATTCAGATAAAAAACAAAAAAATCCTTTATTTCTCTATTTGGTTGAAAAGTGTTGTTTTGCATTAAGTAACCACGGAAAAGTCTTTTCTTTCATAAGTTCTTTGCAGTTTACTTAGATCATAAGTAGCTCGTAGTCCAGTGAAATTCTGTTTTGAGTTTGTTGTTCACAAATCTTAGAAAATTGTTCAAATTTGAAAAGTTGTTTAAAATTTGCGTTAAGTGAAGTTTTTTGTTTCCAGCTTTCTTTTCATTTTTACTTTCGTCTTTCAAACATCACTAGTTTCACTTTCATAACCTTTGACATAAGACAAGCCATAAAATTAACGCCATATCTAAAATTCATTAGACTTTTATGTTTTCTAGGGTCAACCAATTAGTTCAGGATTAGGGCCTTGAATTAAGTTGGAGAGGAAACTCTTCAAGGCCATTAAAATCAAACATTGGAGTATGAGTTAGGGAGTGTCCAAGTCCAGTATCGTGAAAGTTATCTGAGACCCCCCTCTAACACAGGGGATAAACACGAGGTCACATGCGGAAAGGTAGCGAAGATAACCCCTCCAAAGCTGGACCTATCGTAGTGGAGAACACATATAGAGGGCTTGTCTTGGGATTCCGTCGATTGCATTTGCCACGGAGCTTTGTGGGTCTCGAATCTGTTCGAGGTCCTCAATTGTCTTTCGGACCACTTGCTCTCGATACCCTGGACTGGTTTTAGGCTCGATATCTTGCTCATTGTGGTCTACCCGACTTTTGATTGTACCCGCCTTGTGACTATTCGCGCGTTGGCAACCTAGTTGCCTATATTTTTTAGGGACATACACAGGTGGCTGCGGGGGTATACCGCGGTACCTAGGACAGACATCAGGTCATGCTTTGCAAAGTATACCCGGAGGGTGCTTTCGTATTCGAGTTTCACTTGCACCGGTAAGTTGCTCTAGTGTTGGTTGTTGTAACTGTTCTTCCAATTAGTTTAGTGTTGGCCTGTCTTATCTTATAGGGACTTTTTAGTGTGTGTTGTTTTTGAACGAATAGATCACCCTAGAGTGTCTTTTGATCTTCTCACACAGTGGAGGATCACGAGCTCTGTCGGTCAGGAAGGCTTCTGGGCATGTCGCTAGTTACACTGGAGCCACCCCCGCCACCACTAAGGCAGAAGCTAGACCAACAAGGGTCTTTTGAAGCGACTGGGTCACAAGAAAATGTGCCCGACCAACACCCGGAGGAATCAACCATTTTGGACTTGGGAGCGTAAGCTCTTGGCCCGATTGAAACCCCCACCACTGATCTCTCAGCACCCCTCATCATACCGATTCACCTTTACGAGTGCCAGACAGTGTCGCATGCAGCAATGGAAACAAATGTTGTTGCTTCTTCTGGGAATTCTTCAATTCCCACTACGGCTGTCACCACAGGAGAGTTTCCACCTCCTAATCCACCATCACCATTCCGAGCCACCATGGTCTCGACCATGTCTACCTCGCATAGTGGTCCGATACCGTCTTTGGCGGCGGCCACAACCCCTTTCACACCAAGTGCGACAGGCCCTCCGTTCTCATATGGGATGCTTAGTTCAGGTACAAGTCCTGTACTTTCTTTCTCCACTTCACAGACTTCAGGTTTGGGGGTAGGGAGCTCTAACGCTCCTCTACAAGGCCACATGGGGGGCATTTCTGCTCCCTCTAATGCTTTCCCTTACAGAGGAGGTCATATACCTCCTTCGTCCCCTTCGCTCGGTGGCACGCACTAACCATCCGCCAGGTTGCCTGCACACCATGGTTTATTTGGAGCAGGGAGTCAAGGACCATCTTCGCATAATATGCCGGTAGGTTTGACACCATTTTCTTTGTTTGGTGCATTTGGTAACAATGCCTTCTCGTCAGCTGCTTTCTCGACTGGGGGCAACCTCGGTTTCAGACAATCTATTCCTATGCAGGGTACTATTCCTGCACAGGGGGCACACCCAGGAACTTCTTCCGCATCAAGGCCTTGGAATTCTTGGCAGGGATCCGTTCCCTCGTCTAGAATGCCGATCTGGGGTAATTCTTTCCACAATCAATGGAACCCCGGACAAAGTACCATGCCTATCCCCATGGGACCGACATGGGGCAACCCTTCCCAAAGTCCTTCGAATGTAATGCATGCCCAACCGTCTATGTCTTATTTTGGATATCAGCTGATGATGTCTCCTCACACACACAATCCATACGCTGGCCACGACCATGTTTTTTACCAAAACCTAGGCCAGCAGCCAAACTTTTCCTGGAAACCTGGTGCCAGTCAAACTCCAGGCCCCTTTTTCCCCGGTTATCACCAACAACCCAAACTACCCTTCCTGACAACCTTGCATTTGCCAGACTTGACAAGGTTGTTGAATGACCCTATCTGTCACGATCTACGTTGGACTCCTATGCCGAAGAAGTTGCCTTCGGACATCCCAAAGTTCGAAGCCAAGCCTAACGAAGATCCAGGAGATCATGTGATTACCTTCCATCTTTGGTGCTCATCTAACTCGTTGAAATACGACTCCGTACATTTGTGATTGTTTCAACGCACTCTCATTGGAAGTGCCGCAAAATAGTACATTGAGCTCGATCACTCAATATACTCTTCCTTCGACGAATTGGCTATGGATTTCCTAAACCATTTCCAATTACCGGTGAGATACGACGCTAGCACAGAATTGTTGACCAATTTATCATAGACAAAAGTGGACCATATCTATGATCACATCAGAGAATGGAGACGCTGAAAGAGTTTAATTAAGGTACTAGTCCCACCAAAATTCCTGCTCGAGTGGTTCCTTAAGTATTTGGTCCCACAGTTATCCAAAGACGTCGCGACGTTGGGAGTATTTTCCGAAGAAGACACCATCATGAGAGCTCAACAACTTGAGCTAATCTATTGGCAATCTAGTTTATTATACGAGATCTTGCCAGATGCACCACGCTCAATTCTAGATAAAACCAGACAGAGAGTTGGACCACATGTCGATGGTATTGTTTGTTCAGCACAAACAAAGCCCGCTAAGCAACTGATGCAACAATTGCAACAGTTGTCTATACAACACATAGCGGCCAACCAAACTACTGGTTTGGCTGCTCCCCCTACCAAAATGTCGGATGTACACACAGTGCAATCGACTAATCCAAAGGCCACCCAGTAGCCTGAAGGAAAGAAAAAACAACGAAAGAAGCCTAACAGGGATAAGAAACCCACCGATAATGCTGGCGGGGGAAATACTGAGAAACAGAAGGCGAGGTATCCATGCAACCTGTGCGCGAAAGACCACCCGACCCACCTATGTCCCCGGCTTACAGAGGCCCAAAAGTTTGTGACACAGCAACAACCTGTTGTGTTAACCAATCCATTTCAACATGGGCAAAATCTAACTCAAGCCTCTATAAGCACGGAAGGGGTCAGTCAAGGACCCACTTCGTCTTCGAACAACCCTGCATCCGCAAATCTATATATGGTAAAGGGTGATGCTTTCATATCGCCTAGAGCGCATGACTATAGTAAACCAGGCACTTCTGAGAAGGGTAAAGAAGTCGAAATCCCATCTCTTCCTCTACAGATTGAGAAGAAATTGGGAAAAACAATGACACGCATCCCCAAAGGCACGTTCAAAAAAGATTCTCATGACCCAAACGCAAGGGCCGCCCAAAACTACTCTGTGGTGGAAGATTTATCACAAACCCCTTGTGCGATGTCCGCTATGGAGGTCCTCCAAAGCTGCCCTTCCTAGAGGAAAGCCTTGTTAACCGCTTTAGGATCTACTGAGACCTGTAATCTGGGTACAATCATGCTGGATACAATCGACCTAAAACCTCGTCTGCCTTACCACGTAGCGTTTCATATAGTAGTGGCTTATCCCACGAAAACTTTTACTCGAAATATCTTCCGCACGGTGGTTGATGAGGGTGCCTCGACATGCGTTATGTCGCTGGCATGTTGGAAGGCCATTGGCCAGCCCGTTTTGTCTCCGTCACCTACTCTCCTCACTGCTTTCGACGGTCGTTCGTTCCGACCACATGGCATCATTCCTTCTTTCCCCATGCAGTTAGGAGGGAAGACCGTGTGTGTCGAGGTAGAAGTAGTCGACGCACCCCTCGACTATAACCTCTTGTTAGGAAGGAGTTGGACTTATGCCATGCAAGCTGTGGTTGCTACAGTTTTTCGGGTCTTGTTGTTTCCACACGAGGGCCGGATTGTGACCATCGATCAATTGTCTTTCTCCAGACCTGACCCTTCATTGGGGGCATCCACGGTCCCAATGATTGATAATCCTCAACCAGGCATAGTCAACGTAGGGGTTGGTTTTTCCCATCTTTGATGGGTACTTTCGATTACCCGCCCCCTCAAGGCGATATCAATTTTATATCCAATCACCATAAGGTTGAGATTTTTCAAATTTTGTCATTCCGCACGACTTACTTCAATGATCCATGGATACTTCCTTCCCCATCGGCCACGATGGATGAGACATGGCACTCAGGCATGTCCATGCCCTTGTCCACAACTGAAGTAGCGTACTCTTTAGTCCAGCAAGCTTCGGCCCACACTGATCCAACTCCTGCACAAGAGTTAGATCCACTTCTAGAGCCTATTTGGGCTCAAGGTTCTCTTGCTAACACCGATTCGTTAGACTTAGTCTTGCCCTCTGACGAAGCAGTAATCGAAGCAATGACTAGTCCGGACAAACCTTGGGAAGATCTTCATCACATATCATATTTCCTCTCAGAGTTAAGCTGAATCGAAGCAGGAGAATTCACCGTGACTATGACGGGAGATCGGTCTTGTCCTATTAATCCCTTAACTACACACGAAATTTATGCTGAGGGTAATATGGCAACCATCGCTAAAACCATACCGATCAATATCTCATGAAACCCTGGCGTCGTGGAGAATGTTTTCGTCGGAGATGACTGCTCCCCCGGAGAGATTCAACTCTATATAGATCTTTTTAAAGAATTCTGCGACGTTTTTGCTTGGTCTTACGAGGAAATGTCAGGCATCGACCCAAAAATAGTCGAACATGAAATCACAACTTATCCTTATGCCAAGCCTGTTCGACAGAACCTTCATCCAGTTAATCCTAGGAAAGCAGCAGCCATCAAGGTTGAGGTTGAGAAATTGCTAAAGGTAGGTTTTATCTATCCTATCCATTTGACCCAATGGGTGTCAAATTCTGTGTCGGTTAATAAAAAACAAGGCACGATTCGTGTATGTACCAACTTTCGTGATTTGAACAAGGAATGTCCCAAAGATAATTTTCCCACACCATTCATCAACCAGATCATTGATGAATGTGCTGGTTGTGAGGCCTTTTCTTTCATGGATGGTTTTTCAGGATATAATCAAATACAAATCAAACTTGAAGACCAACACAAAACGAAATTCATTTGTCCTTGGGGTACATTCGCGTATCGTATGATGCCTTTTGGTCTTAAAAATGTTGGAGCAACCTTTCAGCAGGCCATGTCTTTTGCTTTCCATGACCTTAAGCATATAGTCGAGGCCTATCTAGATGATTTAGCATCTCGATATTGCAAGCAAACAGATCATCCCACACACCTTCGACTTATCTTTGAACGTTGTCGTTACTTTTGGATTCGCTTGAATCCAAACAAGTGCAGATTCTGCATAACGTGAAGACGTTTGTTAGGTTTCATCGTCTCAACGACAGGGATCATGGTCGATCCTCTCAAAGTGGAGGCAATAATTCAGTTGCCTCCCCCACGCACAATCCTTCAACTTCAGAGTCTACAAGGCAAGGTGAACTTTTTACGACGCTTCATCGCCAACTATGCTGAGATCACCAAAGGCTTTATGCGCTTACTGAAGAAAGACATTCCCTTTTACTGGGACGATGCCGCTCAAAGCTCTTTCGACGCATTGAAACATGCCCTCACAACTGCCCCTCTGCTACGGCCACCTAATTATAACAAAGATTTCTTATTATATCTGGCTGCAGCAGAGTCAACCATTGGCATGGTTTTAGTTCAGGAAGATGACGTGTTCTCAGAATACGTGATCTATTCCCTAAGCCGAGGCCTCATAGAACCAGAACTCAATTATTCTCATATCGAAAAACTTGCGTTGGCAATAGTTCATGCTGTTCAACGGTTCCATCATTATGTTCTGTTTTGCAAGACCACCGTCATTGCTATCGTGAATCCATTTCAGTGCATGTTGACACGACGGGTAATAGGTAGAGAGATCAGTAGATGGATAGTCATCCTCCAAGAGTTTGACTTAGATTTAGTTTCAGCGAAGTCCAAAAAGTCACTGGTCTTCGCAGAACTTATTTCGGAACTTTCAGTTGAGTTAGGTGACATTGTGTCTGAAGAATCACCTATCAGGGGAGATATGTTTTTGATCACATCTTTGGATCCCTGGTATGGAGATATACTTATCTATCTCTACACTTTGAAGTGCCCCACCTATGCTTCTCGTGATGAGAATAGACGTATACGCCATCAGGCGAAGAATTATCTCATACTCGATGATACGTTGTATCGGAGAGGGGTAGACTACATCCTGCACCGCTGTCTCACTCACGAGGAAGCAATTATCGTGCTTAACGATTGCCATACCGGAGCATGTGGCGGTCATCTGTATGGGTTGGAAACAACCCAAAAGATTCTCCGAGCGGGTTACTTCTGGCCGACACTAATCAAAGATTGTATCGAATCGGTCAAGAAGTGCCACCCA
>JASDQU010370007.1:0-11420 GCA_032191745.1 Picea mariana
AAATGAAGTGACAAAATCAAGAAGGAATATTTAAATGATAAAGTATTGGAGAATTTTCTATTCATGGAAAGTGGGTAACCCTAAAATAAGGAAAATAGGTTAAGTGACCTAGAAATGGGTTAAGTAACCTAAAAATGGGTTAAGTGACCTAGAATATGAAAGTATAAATAAGAAGTTAGGATCTCTTGTAAAATGTACATTTGAGTGAGAATCCTTTGTGGATCAATGGAGAGCTTCTTGGTAATATCTTTTGGAGTATTGATGGTGATCTTCTTGTGAGAGAATCTTATTGGTGTGGAACTCTTGAGCATGATTGAAGATCTATTCTGAGGAAGAGAGCGAGAGGAGGATCTCATAGATGCATCAAAGTTTCGGCAATGTCGGAGATCTTGACAGCAAAAGTCTCGGAGTCACAGAAAACCCTATTTTCTGATGTACACACGGGTTGTCTGTGTATAGGGTGCGTGTACACATGGGATGGCTGTGTATAGGGTGAGTGTACACGCAGGATGACTGTGTATAGGGAGAATGGACTCAATAAAATCATGGAGATTTGTGTTTGAGCTGGTGCCAAGCTCTTGGATGATGAA
The DNA here is from genome assembly GCA_032191745.1 of Picea mariana. Classification (NCBI taxonomy): domain Eukaryota; kingdom Viridiplantae; phylum Streptophyta; class Pinopsida; order Pinales; family Pinaceae; genus Picea; species Picea mariana. The sequence continues at coordinate 591 of JASDQU010370007.1, forward strand.
GAAGGTTCCAGATCTGCATTCTATGGCCTCAGATCTATCACTTAGACACTGGTATGGTTACATTATTGTCTTGATAGATACTATTGTTTGATATGTTGTGAATTCTTAGGGCATTCTTGGTATGGCTTCTATGATGTGTTTCAGTTTGGTTGATTTGGTTGATGGAGTGAGCAACACTCTTGTGATTCAATAGTGACATGATTTCTATGGTTTACTAGTTATTTATACATGATTGAGATAGCATTCATATTGATTTGATGTGGAGCATGAGCAAGCTATTGGAGAGCTTGGATGTGTTGTGACTGGCTGTGGGTCAGTTTGGACAGTTGAAAACAGAAGATAAAGTGATTGCAGGTTGCAAAGGATCTGGGCATGTTTCTTAGAAGCATATGTTTGTTGCATTATACATTGGTTGCATTCACACGCGGGCTGTAGTGAGCCAGGGCGCGTGCATACGCGGGCTGCACTACTGACAGGTCGCGTACTTGTTGACAGATTGATATCTGTTGAGGATTGTTGCCTCATCTCAGTTGGTGTTGAGGGTGTAAGCCGAGTCTTGCATATAGAGCTGGTGCTCTTGTAGAGTTGTACTCTATTCAGTTGTTGCTGATAAACCCAAGGATTGTAGTCCGTAATAAAAAGAAAATTGTACATACATCTTGTGTTCTTTNTGTTGCTGATATGTCCCTACATCTAACTAGTTATAAATGACAACAATGGGTAATGAATAAATGTTGAATGCTAATTGATGAGTTTTTGTGCAAGAGGAAAGTTTTGGGAAAAAGAGCCCCACACTTATTCACCCACCCTCTAAGTGTAGTAGGTGTGTCCAACATTCTATTCATGCATTTGAAATACCAGATATAACTAGTGAATTAATTCATCTAACATTCAACAATTAACAACAATAAATATGCATACATTCATTCACATAACAAAGGTGTTACTGTGGTTCACCCCCTCTTGGGATACATCCACAAATATTTGTCTCTCAAGCTCTTTATTATGGTTCAGTAATATATCAGACCGCACGTGTTACAATATTAGATTCCACTCTCTTCAATAGGCTCCTCGATCCCTATGAGGTTGACTAGATCGCACCAGGATCCTCTACCTGTGATCTAACCCTTAGGATCGAGTCGCTCATTGCTTCCCTAGCTCACCAGCTTACTGAGTAGTACAGTTCTAACAACTCTCTCCTCCTCGTTCGACTCTCTCTCTCTTCGCTATGCTCTCACTCTCCTTCTAAGTACTAGCTATTTGTATTATTGGCTCATCAACCATTACAATACATTACAAAAAAGCTAACCCTAGTGTCGTTAGGTATTCCTTGTATGCACGCCTCGCCTGCTTCCCTTACACATGATTCTTTTCCTTCCAACTGTCCTCTCCTCCTTTCATGCTTCTCTTCCAAAAGTAACCTTTTCTCAAATTTTTTTTTACAAATGAGTTCGCAGCCTAGTAGTGGGGTGCAGTGTGAAAATCAGGTATTTTTGCAGTCTAGACACAGGTAGGGTGCGAACAGGTCGCACTGGTTTAAACAATGGGGTGCGAAAATCAAGGGTTTTTGCAGGCTCTAGACAGGTACAGTGCGAGAATGTTTTTAATCAAAGAGATTTTGGAAAAAGGACAAAAAATCTAAGTGAACTTTCAGATCCAAAGAGTCTAGATGGATCTCCCACAGACTCAGAGACCAGAAAACAAGCAATCAAAGAAAGGGAAACTAGACTAACCAGGAAACAATCTGTTCCCCAGTTGAGTCGCCAATTTTGTTATTGGATAAATCGGTAGGTGCAGACACTAACTGATATCCGTAGATCCACCTAGATCTAGAAAAAAACACATCAGAACATGATGCTTTCCTTAAGTTTTAGATATTGAATTTACTAACTAAAGAGGGATAGATGACATACCATTTAAACACTGCTTCCTCTCGCCATCGCCATCCTAGCTCTGTTCCAACGCTCATACAATGATGAACCTACAAAAGAGCGAAACCAACCAAAGTGATAGTAATAACATAAACTCAATATCAACCTATGTATGTGATCAAGGAATCATACAATACAACACAACAAGCTTTATAGGAAAGAATAATATTACTGTATCGTATTAAATGTGAAAGAGAGATTACAACCATGGCCTTGATGTCGTAAGGTCCCTTCCAACTGTCCTTCATTCCCCACACACTTCCACTCCAAGAATTATGAGAGCATAGATCTGATAATATTCACAATCTATCTTGACAAAATGGCTCATCTAGCCAAGCTAACAATCTCCAAAGCTCAATCCAATCCAAGCTCCAAAATCAAAAGCTCCAAAATCCAAAGCTAACTTTCTCCATGAGAGCTCCTCTCCTTTTATAATTTGAAGAGGATAAGGTGAGGAGGTTAGGATGATCCCACTAAATCATGAAAGCGAGTAAGGTCCAAACCATTCAGATGCCACCTCACCATGGAAGTTTCTCCTTCTAGAAGCATCGAGAAGATGCTCGTTTTTCCCATGTATGAGCATTTTCGCACCCTACCTATATAGAAACCTGTGAACACTTCGCGACCTAGCTATGGTGCAGCCTGGGAAAATCAGGCATTTTCGCACCCTGCCTACATAGCAACCTGTGAACATCCTCTTTAATAGGGTTTTTACAAAGGAGAATGCAACTTCTTTTCTCAGGAAAAGTTCTTCTCCCTTCTTTCTTCAGGAACTAAAGCCACTGACCCCTCTGAAGGCAAAAAATAGGTTTACATCATTAATGGTCATAGGGATGAAGAAAATAATGTGTAATAGAAGTGCCAAAAGTCACGTGGCCCCGTTTGGGTAAGTCAGTACATCAACTTCCCGGGGTCGTAACTTTTCCATACGATCTCCGTTTTAGGCGTACGATAGCCGGTTTGAAATATCTATCCGAGGACTACAACAATTGTTGAAAATTTCATGATGAAATATTTTGACTTCAACATACCCAAAAAAAAGTTGTTTAGGGCCTCAAAACGGCTCTGAAAGTTCAGGACCTAAAAANAAATTACGAAAATTGCCAAAAATTTCTTTTGAGCCAGCTGGAAAAGGTGGATGGCCACCGATATACACCTGAATCAATAGTGTTATATTGCTGCTCTGCAGTGTTATATGGGGCTGGTACTTGATTAAAATGTGGTGTGGCTTGCCTGGTCATCTTTTCTTCCTACACACTGTAAGCATATGAGGTTCTTTACCTCATGAGGTCCATGGTCCTGCAATCTTTTTCATAATGGCCTACTGACTTGCAAAAGTTGCAATATGAATTCTTAGGAACTGTCTGGTACTTTTGCATCATTGGACAATGATATGGATCATGCCCCTATTTCTTACAGATCTCACACCATAGTCCTCCTGTTGGCAATGGGTTTGGCATTCCTGCTAATATGTACTGCGTGAATGGTGAACAATTATTCTTATGGTGTCCTTCTATCCTACATGTGGTATACCAAATGAATTCTCTTTTTTCCTTACCTTTGTTCTGGTTTAACTGTAATGTTAAGTTCTTCAGATCCTCCTTCAGCTCCTCTATGGTTGGATCTATCTTCTGATATTGGTTCTCTTCCATATGTAGGGATGCTTGAAGAGCCTTTTCACATGTCTAAAACTTCTACTATCGCAACGGTTATTTTAAGTGTGGTAGTAGTGAATTGATGAACATATGGATATATTGCATATCTTCCATGACATACTTTAGCTTTCCCTTCAATTGTTTGAATCTCTGGTCAATATCCCACACAGACTCTCCTGGTTTATATCTAATCTCTATAATCTCATTCATGTATTGATCCTCTGAACTAGGCTTATGGAATTCATTTATCAAGAGTTTTTTGATATCTCCAATCATTCTGGTTGTCCCTGGAGGACTATTTGCAACTAAACTCATGTACTAATCGAGTGCATGATCTCTTAGCGGGATGGCTAACTGCACAAGTTTAGTGTCCTCGTCTATGATCTACTTCACTTCCCATATATTTTCACAAATGAACAAGTGCTTCTTAGGTTCCTCCGATGCCTCTCCTTTGAATTATGCTAACCTGATGGTGGGATCATGTCCTGCCATCCTGAATGTTGAACTACTACCTCCATGCGATGTAGATACTTGACTAATGCTTCCTGAAATGGCTCCCCCATTTGTTTTTCCTTGTGTAGCTGCACTTCCTGCTATCTTTATTCTCCCGAAATTCAGTTTTCTAAATGGTGGTGTATCAGTCACACATGTGTTTATGGGTTCCACACTGACACTGATATGGATAGGAGTGTTTCCTTCTATTTCTACTCTTGGAAATCTTATCTTACTCTCATATGTTGCGTGCATGATTTCCTCAATCTTCTCCACATCCTAGAGATCCTCTACCTCTTCTTCATCACTTTCCAAGCCTTCCTTCGCGGCTATGACTCTCTTCATAGTGTTCACCTTATATTGGTAGGGTACTCCACTACGCATTTTTCTAGCTGTTTCCATGATCCACTTTATATGGTATTCTCCCATCATAATTGGGTCCAAGGTCTCCTCCTTCTTTCCTTTATTCCTTTCTCCTTCCATTTCTCCTTCTTCTGTCAGCAGTTCCCCCCTTCCCCCATGCACGCAGGGAATTTTAGGTGTCTGACTCCATTGTCATCAATCCTTTGTTATATAACTTAATATCTTAAAATAAGTATATAACGATTTGATGTACCTACCTCAAGGTCCCTTCAAGAAATATTGTTCTACTACACTGTCATACTTCGCTGTATCTACTACAAATTCTGTGATAAATCCTCCAACAATGTTGTCTAACCAAAAATCTACTGCTTCCGTAAAATTATTATCAACTCATTGTAATTGCGTGATCACTTCAGAATTCCATTCTAGCTGTCTGATCTGACTTGTGGGATGGTTTTATTTAAACCTTTTTATCCACTCTTGCAATACATGTAGGAAATCACAAAAAAATACTTCATGCAAGTCGCTGAATACGTTCTTGTCCAGGTATTTTCTCTATGTCAAATTTGAGTCTCTGTTATCTTTCTGTGCAAACTCCAGCTCCTTTGTTTTCAACCAGATTTCTATATCTTCTTTCATTGGATTCCACAGTCTCAACATCCCCTTTTATATTCTCATTCTCTCGATGTCTTGTCATTCGATTTGTCATTCTTTTAACGCGTATTCCACAAATCTCATATACACAATCCCCTTCTTTTCCAACCAACCGACAACAAAACCATTTGTTAGATTTTACCCTTTGTTGGTATTTTATGTCTCTACTTTACTACTTAGGATTCTTTATGGGTTATTCTGATCCTACCTTACTATCATAGATTGACCCTGTTTTAGATTTGATAAGATCCCAACAAAATCCCTCTAAAACTATCGGCCCCTTTGGTAGACCAAAAGGAAACACAACACATAGAGTGTACTATGCAGTCTCACCTGAGATAGCTCTATGGGTGGTTGAAAAACTCAAGTGTTTGCAACCTAGGAATGAGTGGATATCTCTAGTTGTGTCTTGTAATCTTTATTCAGTATAGCATTTGATTATAAAATTCATTATATTCATGCATGTGAAATACTATATATAACTAGTGAATTCATTCATCTAACATTCAACAATTAACAACAATAAATATGCATATATTCAGTCACATAACAAAGGTGCTACTGTGGTTCACTCCCTCTTGGGATACATCCACAAAGATTTGTCTCACAAGCTCTTTATTATGGTTCAGTAATATATCACACCGCGTGTGTTACAATATTAGATTCCACTCTCTTCAACGTGCTCCTCGATCCCTCTCAGGTTGAATAGATCGCACCAGACTCTTCAACCTATGATCTAACGCTTAGGATCGAGTCGCTCACTGCTTCCCTAGCTCACCATCTTATTGAGTAGTATAGTTCTAACAACTCTCTCCTCCTCGTTCGACTCTCTCTCTCTCTTCGCTATGCTCTCACTCTCTTTCTAAGTACTACCTATTTATATTATTGGCTCATCAACCATTACAATACATTACAAAAAACCTAACCCTAGTGTCATTAGGTATTACAATACATGTGATTCTTTTCCTTCCAACTGTCCTCTCCTCCTTTCATGCTTCTCTTCCAAAAATAACCTTTTCTCCAATTTTTTTTTTACAAATGAGTTCGCAGCCTAGTAGTGTGGTGTAGTGAGAAAATCGGGTATTTTCGCAGTCTAGACACAGGTAGCATGCGAACATGTCGCACTGGCTTAAATAGTGGGGTGCAAAAATCAAGGGTTTTTACAGGCTCTAGATAGGTACAGTGCGAGACTGTTTGTAATCAAAGAGATTTTGGAAAAGGGCAAAAAATCTAAGTGAACTTTCATATCCAAAGAGTCTAGATGGATCTCCCACAGACTCAGAGACCAGAAATCAAGCAATCAAAGCAAGGGAAACTAGACTAACTAGGAAACAATCCGTTTCCCAGTTGAGTCGCCAATTTTGTTATTGGATAAATCGGTAGGTGTAGACACTAATTGATATCCCTAGATCCACCTAGATCTAGAATAAAACACATCAGAACATGATGCTTTCCTTAAGTTTTAGATGTTGAATTTACTAACTAAAGAGGGATAGATGACATACCGTTTAAACACCGCTTCCTCTCGCCATCACCATCCTAGCTCTGTTCCAACGCTCATACAATGATGAAACTGTATAAAAAGGAAACCAACCAAAGTGATAGTAATAACATAAAATCAATATCAACCTATGTATGTGATCAAGGAATCATACAATACAACACAACAAGCTTTATAGGAAAGAATAATATTACTGTATCATATTAAATGTGAAAGAGAGATTACAACCATGGCCTTGATGTCGTAAGGCCCCTTCCAACTGTCCTTCGTTCCCCACACACTTCCACTCCAAGAATGTTGAGAGCATATATCTGATAATATTCACAATCTATCTTGACAAAATGGCTTATCTAGCCAAGCTAACAATCTCCAAAGCTCAATCCAATCCAAGCTCCAAAATCAAAAGCTCAAAACTCCAAAGCTAATTTTCTCCATGAGAGCTCCTCTCCTTTTATAATTTGAAGAGGATAAGGTGAGGAGGTTTGGATGATCCCACTAAATCATGAAAGTGAGTAAGATCCAAACCATTTGGATGCCACCTCACCATGGAAGTTTCTCCTTCTAGAAGCATCGAGAAGATGCTCGTTTTTCCCATGTATGAGCATTTTCACACCCTGCCTATATAGCAACCTGTGAACACTTTGTGACCTAGCTATGGTTCAGCCTAGGAAAATCAGGCATTTTCGCACTCTACCTATACGACAACCTATGAACATCCTCTTTAATAGGGTTTTTACAAAGGAGAATGCAACTTCTTTTCTCAAGAAAAGTTCTTCTCCCTTCTTTCTTCAGGAACTCAGACCACTAACCCCTCTGAAGGTAACAAATAGGTTTACATCATTAATGGTCATAGGGATGATGAAAATAATGTGTAACAGAAGCGCCAAAAGTCACGTGGGCCCCGTTTGGGTAAGTCAGTACATCAACTTCCTGTGGTCGTAACTTTTGCATACGATCTCCGTTTTAGGCGTACGATAGCCCGTTTGAAGGATCTATCCGAGGACTACAACAATTGTTGAAAATTTCATGAAGAAATATTTTGACTTAAATATACCAAAAAAAACGTTGTTTAGGGCCTCAAAATGGCTCTGAAAGTTTAGGACCCAAAAAAATGTTGAAAATAGTAAATTACGAAAATTGCCAGAAAGTTCTTTTGAGCCAGCTAGAAAAGGTGGATGGCTGGTACTTGATTAAAATGTGAGGTGAATTTCCTGGTCATCATTTGTTCCTACACACTGTAAGCATCTGGGGTTCTTTCCCTCATGAGTTCCATGGTCCTGCAATCTTTTTCATCATGGCCTACTGACTTGAAAAAGTCGCAATATGAATTCTTAGGAAATGTCTGGTACTTCTGCATCATTGGACAGTGATATGGATCATGCCCCTGTTTAATTGTAATGTTAAGTTCTTCATATCCTCGTTCAACTCCTCTATGGCTAAATCTGTCTTCTGATATTGGTTCTCTTCCAGATGTAGGGATGGTTGAAGAGCCTTTGCACATGTCTAAAACTTCTACTGTCGCAACAGGTATTTTAAGTGTGGTAGTAGTGAATTGACGAACATATGTCTATATTGCATATCTTCCATGACATAATTTAGCTTTCCCTTCATGACATACTATTTGTAATCAAAGAGATTTTGGAAAAAGTACAAAAAATCTAAGTGAAGTTTCAGATCCAGAGAGTCTAGATGGATCTCCCACAGACTCAGAGACAAGAAATCAAGCAATCAAAGCAAGGGAAACTAGACTAACTAGGAAACAATCTGTTCCCCAGTTGAGTCACCAATTTTGTAATTGGATAAATTAGTAGGTGCAGACACTAACTGATATCCCTAGATCCACCTAGATCTAGAACAAAAAACATCAGAACATGATGCTTTCCTTAAGTTTTAGATATTGAATTTACTAACTAAAGAGGGATAGATGACATATCGTTTGGACACCGCTTCCTCTCACCATCACCATCCTAGCTCTATTCCAACGCTCATACAATGATGAAACTGCAAAAGAACAAAACCAACCAAAGTGATAGTAATAACATAAACTCTATATCAACCTATGTATGTGATCAAGGAATCATACAATACAACACAACAAGATTTATAGGAAAGAATCATATTACTGTATTATATTAAATGTGAAAGAGAGATTACAACCATGGCCTTGATGTCGTAAGGTCCCTTCCAACTGTCCTTCGTTCCCCACACACTTCCACTCCAAGAATTATGAGATCATAGATCTGATAATATTCACAATCTATCTTGACAAAATGGCTCATCTAGCCAAGCTAACAATCTCCAAAGCTCAATCCAATCCAAGATCCAAATTCAAAAGCTCCAAACTCCAAAGCTAACTTTCTCCATGAGAGCTCCTCTTCTTTTATAAGTTGAAGAGGATAAGGTGAGGAGGTTAGGATGATCCCACTAAATCATGAAAGCGAGTAAGATCCAAACCATTTGGATACCACCTCACCATGGAAGTTTCTCCTTCTAGAAGCATCGAGAATATGCTCATTTTTCCCACGTATGAGCATTTTCGCACCCTGCCTATATATCAACTTGTGAACACTTTGCAACCTAGCTATGGTGCAGCCTAGGAAAATCAGGCATTTTTGCACCCTGCCTATATAGCAACCTGCAAACATCCTCTTTAATATGGTTTTTACAAAGGAGAATGCAACTTCTTTTCTCAGGAAAAGTTCTTCTCCCTTCTTTCTTCAGGAACTCAGGCCACTGACCCCTCTGAAGAAAAAAAATAGGTTTACATCATTAACGGTCATATGGATGACGAAAATAATGCGTAACAGAAGCGCCAAAAGTCACATGGGCCCCGTTTGGGTAAGTCAGTACGTCAACTTCCTGGGGTCGTAACTTTTGCATACGATCTCCGTTTTAGGCGTACGATAGCCCGTTTTAAAGATCTATCCGAGGACTACAACAATTGTTGAAAATTTCATGATGAAATATTTTGACTTCAACATACCCAAAAAAAATTTGTTTAGGGCCTCAAAACGGCTCCGAAAGTTCAAGACACGAAAAAATGATGAAAATAGTAAATTACGAAAATTGCCAGAAAGTTCTTTTGAGCTAGCTGGAAAAGGTGGATGGCCATCGATATCCACCTGAATCAGTAGTGTTATATTGCTACTGTGCAGTGTTATATGGGGCTGGTACTTGATTAAAATGTGGTGCGGCTTGCCTGGTCATCGTTTCTTCCTACACACTGTAAGCATCTGAGGTTCTTTCCCTCATGAGGTCCACGGTCTTGCAGTCTTTTTTATCATGGCCTAGTGATTTGCAAAAGTTGCAATATGAATTCTTAGGAATTGTCTGGTACTTCTACATCATTGGACAGTGATATGGATCATGCCCCTATTTCCTACAGATCTCACACCATAGTCATCCCGTTGGCAATGGGTTTGGCATTGTTACATATTATTTTCGTCATCCCTATGATCATTAATGATGTAAACCTATATGTTGCCTTTAGAGGGGTCAGTGGCCTGAGTTCCTAAAAAGAGAAGGGAGAAGAACTTTTCCTGAGAAAATAAGTTGCATTTTCCTGTGTAAAAACCTTATAAAAAAGGAAGTTCGTAGGCTACCTATGTATTAGGGTGCGAGAATGCCTGATTCTCGTAGGCTGCATCATAGCTAGGGTGCGAACAGTTCATAGGCTGCTCTATAGGCAGGGTTTGAGAATGATTACATGTGGGAAAAATGAGTGTTTTCTCGAATCTTCTAGAAGGAGAAACTTCCATGGTGAGGTGGCATCCAAATAGTTTGGATCTTACTCGCTTTCATGATTTAGTGGGATCATCCTAACCTCCTCACCTTATCCTCTTCAACTTATAAACGGAGAGGAGTTCTCATGGAGAGGGGGTTCTTGAGCTTGGGTTGGTTCTTGAGCTTGTTAGCTTTGGTTGGCTTGGAATTATTAGCTTGGTTGGTGTGGCTTTGAGATTTGCTTTGTCAAGATAGATTGTGAATATCATAAGATCTATGCTCTCAGAATTCTTGGAGTGAAAGTGTGTGGGGAACGAAGGACAGTTGGAAGGGACCTTACGACATCAAGGCCATGGTTGTAATCTCTCTTTCACATTTAATATGATACAATAATATGATTCTTTCCTATAAAGCTTGTTTTGTTTTATTGTATGATTCTTTGATCACATACATAGGTTTATATTAGGTTTATGCTATTTCTATCACTTTGGTTGGTTGCATTCTTTTACAG
>JASDQU010370008.1:0-10962 GCA_032191745.1 Picea mariana
TATGTAGGAAAAACTTAGGATAAGGGCATTCACATGGGTTTTCTTTCGATATTTCTCATATACACCACCAAGGGGACATCAATTCAATTACATTTAGGCATTGGAGTCACGGGGTGACATCTTTATCAATCTGGCTTCATTTTGGCAAGGGAGGCAAGGAAATTAATCTACATCCTAACCTACTGTCACAAGGAAATTAATCCATATTAAACAGTTGGGTCAAGATTTTATTCTTTCTAGGGGCTATCTGATCAGGATTAGATGGTCTGATCAGATTTATTCACTAGTTCTAACCTTGGGGCTATCTGACCAAGATTAGACAGTGTGATCAGATGTATTCACTAGTTCTAACCTAGGGGCTATCTGATCAGGATTAGATGGTCTGATCAGATGCATTCACTAACCTATCAACATTGAAAATTTAAAAGGAACTTGGTCATGCTTGAAAGGTATGACCAAGTTTCTATTATTGCATGGGGCCTTTGTTCCAATTATTTTTAGCCCTCTTTTCTTTTTCTTTCTTTTTTCTTTTCTTTTTCTTTTTACAAATTATTTGAAGAATGCAATATCATTTGTCAACCAAATCACCAGATACAGATAATATCCAAGTCATCAACTGATTCCCATAATTTATGGGGTGATAACACCTTCTCTTTCGTTCTCTAAACTGGAGGCAATCCGCGCCTCTTCCATTTCTTTGCACTCCGTGGAAATTCTAACTGGTTCTGGCACTCACCAACTTCTGCAATCACAATGTGAAGACAACCAGAATTTGTCAAGCCATCTCTCCTTAACAAATTCCACACATTCAAAACCAATCCGATTAAGAAAAAGTTTCAATTTCATGAATTTTTCGAGCTCTTCTTGGCTCTGTAACAATTTCAAGTGTTATCCCCTCTATATCAGGTCCCAACCCGCATAATCACGGGTCGTGATAAAATGCTAGATTACTAGGTGATACTTGGGATTTCGGCCTTCCAAGATTTCAAAGCACACACAACTATCCTTCAGAGTTACGATTACCGAAATCACAAAAAATGTGGATAAACGGTCTACGTTTACCCAACATACAACGGCTAGATTCCACTGTAGTCTTTCCACCCTCGAAGTTTTTGGGACTTCGGGACTTTGAAACTTTGGGTATCGAAACTTCGGGAGTTCCCACACCTGCTTCCTTCCAGATCTAGGAAGGTCCATGTCACTTTTGATGGCATCATCGGGTCCCACCCTACTCACTTTTCGTTTCATAGTTTCGGGCATCATGAGTTCGTGCATCAACACACCTCGTTTCTCTCGATTACTGAAATTCTGAAATTATGATCTACTCACCTGCTTGATCCAACGGTCAAGCTCCTTTCCTAGGATATACGGTGTAGATCTTTCTCGAGAATTCAGATTTTCGGGCATCGGGAGTTTGTGCATCTGCTTGTCTCATTTCTCCAGAGAGCCAAAATCGCGATCTACTCCTTCGCTTGATCCTACAGTTAATCTCTTTCCCTGCGATCTACGATGTAGATATTTTTGGGACTTCAGAGTTTCGAGCATCGGGAGTTCATGAACCATCACATCTCGCTTTTCCTAATAGTCGAACCCTGAAAGGTTTTTAGGATAACTCTCTTGCACCTTCTCCATATATGATGGTCATGGGAAATATCCTTTCCTCTCGAACAGATCCTACGAATCCAACACTTCTGGTGTTGAGATCTCTCTCTCTCCTTGCGTTCATATACCAAACCGGTTGCGGTTTTATAATACCTCTAGACCTCTTGAGCTTTGTAACACGGCCAAGCAACCCTTGCCACTCAGGAACATTCAAGGGTCCAAAAATTGGTTCTTCCAAACATGATTTCCACTCGAAACCTCGGGTCCAATAACCACTTATCCAGCCCATTCAGGCTCAGCATTGAAACCATGGCTCTGATACCAGATTGTAACGTCCTCGATCATCAACCCACTTACCGAGAAACGCTACTTCGTGGAAACATTCAAATACTTAAATATATAACAAGGATTATTTATAAAGAATAAGAATTAAATCAATTAATACATTTGATATGGATTTGCTCCTGTCATACAGACTTAAACATAATTAACAACAATTCAAACTAGCAATGAAATACATGATAATATTGCAAGTATCACAGAACATGAATTTTAATTAAGTATAGAATTAAAACACATAATGAAACTTATCTTTGAAACTGTAATACACCACCAACTGCATGTAGACCTTCCACGAACCTCCTATCCTTAGACCACCCTGCTCATCACTCTTAGCAGTAGGTCACCCCTGAGCTGGGACTAAGCTCCACTAGGTAGGGAATCCTAGGCTAGGAAAGGTCAGTGGGAAGACAAACAGTTGCAAAGGAAGGATTCTCTCCCAGGAGTCACTTACGCCCACTGCTCACATACCCTCATTCCCCACATGCCTTTCCCACCCCGGGAGTATACACCTTCACTGTCATCTGGATAGTCCTTCGGCTACTAAACCTCCCTTGACTTGGGCTTCAGCAACAGACTGGACTGGAAGTCTCTGAGCTCTGTGGCAGCTACAAGACCCCCTTCCAGGAGTTCTGACTTCCTCAACACACTCTCTAACCTGGAGAGAGTTAATCACAGGTCTGACAACCTATTCTTTTGATCAATTTCAACACAATGAGGATACAACAACATGGCTCAACAACACACAACCACTAGAAACAACCTCCAACGGTCAGGAACTGTGTGACCACAACTACCCACCGAGATAGCACATCACGACTCATGAAATTTTGGGTTTCTCAACCATGCAACATAGGACAGAATTGCGGGTATGGTTTCAGGGATGCATGAGGGTGTACTAAGATCTGACATAGAGACTTAAATGGTTCAAGTAAAAGACCAAATAACAAAACAAAACAAAGGTTGATGATCGATCCTCATGAGCTTAGACGAAGGATGGAAAGTGGGAGATTTGATCCCCCAACACGGTTCATTTCTTGGGTTAAATTGCATGTGTCAGGGTTGACACATGTCACCCATGAAGCACGCTCCTCCTCATTTGGAAGTCACCTATCCTCCCAAGGACTTAGGATAATGCATAAATTTCACATGGCTTTGGAATAATATTAAAATATTATTTCTAAGGACTTAATATCTGAAGATTAGCCCCTCTCCCAACCTTTCATCCCCCTCTCCCTTACCCGGACTTGTGGAAGCTTAGTCCCCCATCACTCTTTCTTCATGGTTGGTCCACACACAAAGATTTTTTTATATTAATAATGTGCATCATTACATCTACAAAATCAGGCTCCTGGCCTTCAACCCTTAGGCTCTCTGGCCTAATAAACACATAATCCAACCAACTTATATAAACTTGGCTCACCAGCCTATAAAACATAATTACAATTCATAATGAAATTGGGGCATGTCCTTTGGGTATTACAATAGGTTCCCCAAGGACAAGTAAAGTTAGTCTTGTCGTGGTCCTCAAGTGCTATGAGAATTTGATTGTACCCGTTGTACCCAACTAAAAAGGAAAAATACTTCTTTCCAGACAAGGTATCCAGAACTTGGTCGATGAAAGGAATATGAAAGTAATCCTTCCGAGTGGCTTTGTCGAGTTCCCGAAAATCAACACAAATTATCCATTTCCCGGTCACTTTCTTTGGAACCACTACAAGCGGGGATACCCACTTACTGTCAGAGATGGGATAAATAAATACGACATTTAATAACTTTTGGATTTCCTCTTTTACTATATATTTGAGTGTTGGGTTCATCCTTCTCTTTGTTGCCTAATAGGTGTTACCTCCCCCTGGGTATATACGTGATGGATACATGTGTCAGGGTGTATACCCTTCATTTCAATGTATTCCCAGGTGAATTCTCCTAATTGTTCTTTAAGGATATTTACTAATTGTTTTTGTTGGTTTGTATCTAGCCCAGAGTTTATATGTAAAAAATTCCCTGGACTAATATCGTAGGGCATAGTATAATACATGGTAGACTCATCTATCTCGAAGATAAAAGATGTCGAAAATAAATGGATGGGTCCAATTGTTCTTGAAATTCTTCCCCAAACATGTACTCAAATTGGGGAAAATATTGTGGAAAATCCACACATGTGATAGCAGAAATAAATTGGTTTAGCACATTTTCCGTTGTGTGCTCCTGAAGTGCCCATGTGTGGTCACTTTGCATCACTAGTTCCTCCCAGTCTGCATTCTCATATGGACATTCAAGCCACCATAGATTCTCCATGATAGGTTGAGCCAGAGGATATATGGTGAGCTTCTGGATAGAAAGTCCATTTGAGATGGTCATTTCTCCCTCTCTGCAGCCAATAAATGCATTGGTCGTGGCTAACCAAGGTCTTCCTAAAATGACGGGATGGACTTTGGTAGGGTCCTTTGAGTGAATGCCAAGAAAATCTACTGGGTACTCCCATGAGGCTAAAGTAACCATGATATCATCTAAAATTC
Source organism: Picea mariana (assembly GCA_032191745.1). NCBI lineage: Eukaryota > Viridiplantae > Streptophyta > Pinopsida > Pinales > Pinaceae > Picea > Picea mariana. The sequence goes on from JASDQU010370008.1 coordinate 4,464, forward strand.
CTTCAGGTATAACCCTGGTCTTATCTGCTAATTCCAAAATGGTTGGGGTAGGTCTAAGAAGAGGTTTTAACTGTAGTTGCTCCAAGGTAGTAGTGGTCATAACATTGATGGCTACCCCTAGTTCTATGAGAGTGTTCCCAATGGAGACCTCATTAATGGTTATGGTCACTACGGGGTTTCCTGGGTTCCCATATTTTGCTAGTTTTGGCTGCACTAATATGTACTCATAAAGTCATCCTACCAAATGTACTATAGGAGGGTCCTTTTGCTTCCTACCTGGATTCTTAATACACAATTCTTTGACTACCTTATTGTAGATTGAAATGTCTTTAATGGCTTGAAGCAGGGGAATCTTGACACAAACATTCTTCAATTCATTCAAGATGTCAAATTCCGGTCGGGTGGTAGGTTTCTCAATTATGAATCTATTTGGATAAGGAGGGGACTTCGTAATTTGTGAAGGTTCATTTTGGGGAAGCTTGGGTTCTTGGTTCTTAGGAATAATAACATATTCCCACCTAGTGTCATCCGTGGGTTGTTTGGTGGTTTCTTCTTATTCTTCTTCCTGGATGACTACTGAAGGTCTCTGCTTATCCAGAACTTTTCCCGATCTTAGTTGAATTTCCTGTAATGGAACAAGAGTAATAACATATGTCAGGAAGGCCTGCATCTCAACATTATGAAGAGGTTGAGGGGGGTTATTATTGGGATTGGGCATTGGTTGTGTTGGAAATAGTGTCGGTCTCGGGGAGCTTGCATTTTGATATTGTAGTGGTTGTTGTTGTGGAATAGGAGGTAAAGGTGGTGGAACAAACCCTGGCAGAAGATGCAAAGTGTTCGGTGGAAACTAAGGATAAGGATGGTTGGACATAGGGATAGGTGGAGCTTGAGGGTTTCCTTGATTATGTCCTCCTCTCCATCCTTGAAGCCAAGGATGTTGGTATTGAGTAGACCATTTTTTCCAACCTGGTGAGTTCCACTATTGTTGTTGTTGATAATAGGGTGGAACTTGAGATTGTAGATCTGGGTATTTGGGCTGGTTCCTAGGCTTCCATGGCCTCCTAGGTGCATAAGAGGACTCCCCAGGATCCCCACTCCTAAATATGGCTAATAAACTGGGCAATGTTGGACATTTTTCAGTTGAGTGGTCTTCCATGCAGAAGCCGCAAACTAAAATGTTATCTAATGGGCATTCCCTTGAGGAATGCTTCCTCCTGCACCTTTGGCAATATATGCTCATTGCAGCATTTTCCTCCTCCTATTTCATTTTAATTTTGAGGGTGTCCAAATGGGAACCTATTGTGCTTAAGATATTTGTCTTGAAGTTTTCTAAAATGCTCCCTATCTCTGCTCTCGTGATACCACCTGAACTAACTTGTTTTAAGTTTCTATTATAAGGGTCTCGAACATTCTTTCTTGTTTTGGCTCTACTCCTTGAGTAATTTTTACACATTTCACATATTTTGGAAAATGGTTTATGGGAGATGTCACCTGATGCCATCAGGTTAAGCATCTCTAGATATTCTTCTGAAATCCCCTTGAGGAAAAGAGCCCTAACTGCATCCTCTGGGAGGTCATGGTATTTTGACTTATGGGAGATATAACCAAATCGTTCCATATAATCTTCAAGGGTCTCGTCTTCTAATTGTTGGATTTTAAAGATATTGTTACGAGACTCCTTAGTATTGGAGTAGTCTTGATACTTTTTAAGAAATGTATCTTTCATGGCTTTCCAAGACCTAATACTAGATTCTCCCAACCCCATGAACCATCTTAGTGCAAAGTCTTTGAGGGTGGTAGGAAAGAGTTTTAGATTCTGCGAATCTTGTATGTAGTTGTAGCTCCTACACAAGATGTCGAATTCAAATAGGAAGGTATCTGGATCTTCACTGTTTTTACCATAAAAGGTAGGGAGTGTTGAGAGAGGAATATTCTTCGTGTTGACATTTGGAGTGGTGTCGAAAATTGGAAATCCGGAGGTAGTTTCGGTTTGGTTTCCAGTTTCTTCTTCCTCTCCATGTCTTACATTGTTATGGTCCTCCTAATCATCCATATTGGTTTGGTTTCCAAAAAGAGAGTGCCTAGGTGGTTTTATCTTTGAAGATAACAAGGTTTCCCTTTGATGGAAAGGTCTTTCTACTGATTGGATGTCTGGGACTCTACTTGATCCAGATGAGATTATTGGTACCAAAGTTTCTGTATCAATTTGAGAGATAATTACGTTGGATGAACTACCAAACAAAATATTCACCTGCTCAAGGTCTATAATGTCCTCGAAGTTATGATCTCCTGGTGGTGGTGTAAAATCAAAGGTTGTATTTTTTGGTTCCGCGGAAGGCTCGAGTGATCTTGCCTCCTATCCCAATATGATTGACGCTTCCATTTCTTGTTCTATAGTACTCCCTATGTTAGTCTCTTCAGAGACTATTTTAGCTCTTTGAGTTGAGCTAGCTCCTATTTTTCGGTATCGGTCTGTGGAGCTTATGAGTGGAATGTTCCTTCCCCCAAAAAGATTGGAAGGAACCTTGGTTGAAAGGTCTGATTTAGATTTAATGTATCTACCTTTCAGGTCTCTATATCTATTCATGAAAGTAAACTAAAACAAAAAGGAAAACCACCATTGGGTTTGGGGGATCCTGCAATAGAAGATGCACAGGTTCTTACCTCTCGTCTTAAATTTCCCCGCCACCAATCTAATGATAAGGTCTAGAAATGATCTATTTCTAAATTATTTCCTACCTTGAGACAACTCCCCGACAACGGTGCCAAAAATGATGGGTTTTCTATATGCACTAAAAACACACTAAAAATCCTCAATTATATTGTCAACCTAGGGTAAGTAAACTTAGAGTTGTAGAAAAATGTATGCCAAGGTAGAAGGATTGGTAGTAGTATAGTCTAAATAAGGAAGTGGCTATCTAAGGGTTAATCTATTCAAGAAAAAAAGTATTAATGATCAAACACTACTAAGTAATTCAAACTATGTACCCTAAGTAACCTTTGTACCAAGGATCGATGGATAGTTCTAGGAAAGAAAATGGAAACCCTACTCAAATAAAACTAGTTCATTCAAAAACAAATTATTCATCTAATAAGAAATAACAATGGAAAAACTACTTGTAATTAACCTACTAAAATTCAATAAGGAACTATCCTGTAGAAGCAAGTAAATAGACAAGAAACTACCCTATCAAAGAAAGAATAGACAAGTAAGAAACTAACCTATTAAAGAAAGTAGACAACTAACTAACCTAGGATAACTTCTACATCAAGTAAACTAATTAAAACTACTCAATAAGCAATTATCTAAGCTAAGAGACAAGTGAACTCTATTCTTAATTCACAACTATTTTTATATTACAAAAGGAAATCTACTTAATTGAAAGCATTACGATAATAAAATCAATTAACAACTAATCTCTATGATAAGAAAACTACTCTTTAACCTACCAAAGAAAATGACAATCTGTCCTACAACAACAACAAAACTATCTTCTAATCTATGAAAGAAAGACAACTATCTTCTAATCTATGAAAACTCAAATATAGTGTTGATGGTTGTGTGAATGTCTTCGTGTCTTATAATATCACGATGGCACTTAACAATGAAAGATAATTCAAGAGGGATAGACTTGATATTGACTTTAATAGAAAAGTGAAAAGTGTGAATTAGACAATCCAGTGAGAACTTAGCCATTATGAAAACAAAATCAATTACCTTACATATCCATGTGATTATTACTCATGCATTAATCATCAACAGTTATAAAGAGATTATTCTATGAAATTCAATTGCACTCTATACTGCATAAGCAAATTCATACTATACTAAATTCAATCATTAACTACAAATTAAAATTGCAATCTAAATCTAAGAAATAAATTGCATGAAGTAAGCTAATTTAATAATTCAAATTGCAAAAAGAAGAAATACTCATAAACATAAATTAAACATTATGTCAACATATGACAAGAAAGCAAATGAGAAAAAAAATGACGAATTAAATAAATAAATCTAAATGGCAACTAGATCGACAAATTAAAATAGAAAACTAAAGGCTAATGACTATCCATCCACCGAACCCTGTCAAAGAAAGCATGAATTAAAAATTTTGTTTTTAAAACTTTGTTTTTATCATATATTTCAACATAAAAGAAAACTTAATTTATCATCTATCTACACACACGGTTAGTATCTAGCTTGCAAGCTTGCTTCTACTAACTACAAAGTCATTCCATATTAACAAGATCCTTCATATTTACCTGCAAAACTAAATTAAACCAATTAAATCATAAACAACAATTTATATAATAATGAAACAAAATAACAATTCATATACATAAAATGAAATAAAAAGACATCTATGCTACTCAATTCAAAACCAAACTCATAGAATAGTTACCTAGACTATTGGTGCCCCCACCAACAAGTCGTGGTTACTCTTCAAATGCAAACCACAAGCTTCAACAACACAAATTCATCATTAAAACTGAAAACACGGGTTTTACACAGACTTGGAAAAATAACAATAGCAAAACAGAGCTAAAAATTGTCTTTCTCTCTAAGTCTCTATTTATGAACTTCTTTTTCTATTGTATGACCACTGAGGTGGTATTTATAAGATTTAATAGCTCAGAGGTTGACCACTGGAGGGTCGAACCTATTCTAAAAATAGTAAATTACATTAATGATGTCATAACTGCCGAGATGAAGTGAGCCAATAATAGCCCAACATAACAACCCAAATCGAGTTGTCATGAGTTTAGTAGCTGGAGGGCATGAACACGAGAAAAACCCATGTCTCTGATTTGACCATCACTGGCCGCCAATACCATAACCACCAAATCGCCCATCATTTTTGTGCAGGATGAAGTGCCAGATGGAGTACTAAATGGAGTACCAGACTGAGTTCCGGATGGAGTACTAGATTGAGTACCAGATGGAGTATCGGACAAAGTGCCGGAAGCAAAAGCAAGCTACGATTTTTCCATGTGACACCAAAAAATGAGAATTATATTCCTGGAAACATAAAATCATACTGAATTATACTCAAGATCATCATAAAACACGAATTATGCATACCTAGTGTGGATCATAGTGTTTTGGCACAAAATCCCTTCAAAAACTTCTTCAAAACATGAAAACACATATATACATTCGGAAAAAGTATCTAATCAACATCATAAAACTGATCATATCACAGGCCTAACACTCTTTTCTTCTCAACCTCAAGAACCCAACACAACTTACTAAACTGAAAACGGTTGAGCGAAGCTCCCCGAATTGGCCCGTAAAGTTCCTCTCCTCAATGGCTTCCCTGCATAAGAATGACTTGGCTTCATAATTCTATATAATTTCTCCTCTTATGAACCTATATAGGTTTCCAAGAACCCTTGGTTTATATAGATTTGGAGTGGGCTTCATTCTCCCAACTTCCTCCCAAGCTCTGGCCTCAAATCGGGCTCCAGATCTCCCAATATTGGGCAAAATCCATTAAAAACAAGCTTAAAATCAAATAAAAATCTTAATATAAAGTCTGAAACCCAAAAATTGGAAAAATCTAGAGTGCATCCCCCTTTGTTAGGGCCCTCGTCATATGGAGAAGTTCCATGTGTCCTTGGGATAGAATGGTGCGCGCTGGCCCCCGGTCTTAGCTCTCGGTGTTGTGGCTTGGGCCATATGGTTGCACCCTAACATTCCATGTGCTTGCAATCGGTTGTAGCTCCCAGATCCTATCCTCTGGTCGGTCGGGGATGCCCCCCACCAACAAGAATGATTTTAGGGGATAAATTTCACTCATGGGCTAATTTCCCATGGTTTTTCCAAAACCGAGATTCGCTATTTTAAAAATGATTCTCCCAAATTCTATAAGATAAAATTATTTTCTCTTAAAAATCGCCAAAATTTTATAAAAACTATATAAAACCCAAATTACAAAAATATCGCCAATCATTTATAGTTGGCATATGGAGGATTAGTAAGATTCACCAAGGTTTATACATTTTAAAATAAATTTCCATTCTTAAAATCATCCCTGCCAGCCGACCGGGGCTTATTCCCATTCCTCTAGAAGACTCCCTGTTGGTGTTAACCGCTCTCTTCTACTACCTGAGTTGTTGACCCAAGGTTGATATCTTTCAGGTTGCCAACAAATCCTCTAAAAATATTGGCTCTCCTGGTAAACCAGAAGGCAACACAATACACAGAATGCACTGCGCAATCTCACCCGAGATAGATTTAAATGGGTGGTTGTAAGACTCAGGTGTTTATAGCCTAGGATTGAGTATGAGATAGGGGTTTGTTAAGAAGAGCCATGCACTACGAACTATGAAGGTAATCTACCTATTCCTCAAAGGTACACATTTCCATTAAACAGTTTACTTCCTGAGCAACATATCCATGTTCCATAAAAATATATTAACTCATTTATTAAGCATAACAATAAACTGTTGAAAGAAAGTAAAGAGATGCATACATTCATAAAATTACATAGATATT
>JASDQU010370011.1:0-10066 GCA_032191745.1 Picea mariana
CCCTGTATGGGTTTCCTCAGGAAATATCTGTCTCTGTGTTTCTCATATGTGTGACTGATGCTGAATATGCCATTGTTTATTCCCCTGCATTATTGTGATCATCATTTAGTGTCTCATCAAAGAGTTTAAAAGAAGTATAATTGTTTAAGCACGGTAACAACTGATTCACCCCCCCTCTCAGTTGTCCAACAACACACACACATAATTTCTCATACAAGCCTAGTGGGCTAGCTTGAGTGGTTGAGTGCTTTTATGGCTATAATGGAAATGGAAATGACTAGCTTTAAGTTCTAGAGTTCATTAATGAGGACGACGATAATTTTTACTTTTATGGATATAATGGAAATGTGTGTATCTGTGTGTATTCTAAGTAAAATCTTGTGGGATCCCTCTCTTTATTTTAAGTATTGGAAGGGAGGGTGGTTCAACAACCAACCACAATAGAGGTTGGTAACCTTGAGAGACTTGACCAAATTTGAAACTATGACCTCTAGCCTCCTCGTAGCAACATGTCATGGCGGGATGGTTCAACTGATTGAGGTAACCCTTGGGGCTTGATATTTGTTTATACACAGACACACACACATAATCCCTCATACAAGCCTAGTGGGCTAGCTTGAGTGGTTGAGTGTTTTAAGCTCCATGAAGGAGGTCATGCGGTCAATCCCTCAAGATTATTGTCTATGTTGTGTGCCCCACTTGATGTCCCTATTGGGTTAGGCATTGTAATATGTGTTAAGGGGTTCCTATTAGGTACCATTTGTGAAATGTCGAGAAATGCCCATGAGTTTCCATGCAAGGTGAGTTTTGTTTTTAATCTCTGATACATTAAAACCATTTCTCTAATGGTCTTGTTATGTTAAGCCAACCAATGAAGCACACACCTTCCAAGAAAATACACAAGACATGGTATGTTAATCTATTGAGGCCATAAATGTGGGATTAATTGGTTCTCTCACAAAAAATACTTATGTCAAACAACCATTCAAGAAATTATGTCAAATTATGTGTATTTGTTAGGTTGCACTTGACATCTGAATCTTTACTTCATACATACCAAAATGTAAGCCTTTTGTAAGATATATTTTTGAAATACCAAAATGTAAGCGTTTTGTAAGACAGATTTTTGAGTGACTACATGGATAAATGATTGAAGTAATTGATGTTTTTTTCTTGATTTGATTAATCTCTATGTAATATTCCAGATATAAAATAGTATGCAGAACCTAAATAATTAGCAAGAAATTGCAGATAAACAACGATATAACGAGAACAACACCACAATAATACCAAAATAATACAAGAATAACACCAGAAAGAGCACTTTGATTACTAAGAGCAATGTTCACTTGCCTCCTCAAGGCGACAACCTCCAGCAGAGCAGAGCTCTATTGCAATAATATCCAAGACAACTTATCCTACCCTCGACTCCTATTTATCCTAAATATGTCTATCAAAAGAATAATCTAGAGGAAGATCCTTCTAGAAGCGGAAGCTTCTATTAGGTCTTCTTACATTTGACTTATTCTTCCTTATTGCTAGGCCTTATTAATATTGACTTTTATTACATAGAAATATATTATTCTACCTACGTGAGGAGTTAGGTCCCTAACATGTCCTCCCCCTTAAAAATAACCTTGTCCTCAAGGCTTGAGATGAGGAAATTGCTGCAGAATGGTAGCTGGTTCCCAAGTGGCATCTGTTGGAGTTGTATCTTTCCACTGGACTAACACTTCCTTGATGGTTCGTTGATGCAGACGACACTTACGCTCACGTTGGTCCAAAACTGCTTGTGGATGTAGTCAAATGGAACCTTCTTCTTCCAGCTCAGGAAGGTTGGTTTGAGTTTGGCACTTAGTTCCAATCACCTTCTTTAAGCAGGAAACATGAAAAACAAGATGGAGCTTAGAATGTCTGGGCAAAGCTAATTGATAGGCCACCTGTCCCACACACTTGAGAAGGGTATAAGGACCATAAAATTTGAGCGCCAGTTTTTGACAATGGTCAGCCTTGAGGGAATTTTGCTTGTAAGGTTGCAGTCGAAGAAACACCTGATTTCCTTCTTCAAATTGACGTTCAGAGCGACCTTGATCTGCTTGTTGCTTCATGCGATTCTGGGCCATGACCAAATTCTCTTTGAGGGTACGGAGAATAGCCTCTTGAACTGTAAGCGTTTCGTCAACTGCTTGGACCTTCGAGACACCTGACAAGTATGAGAGAAATGAAGGTGGCTTTTGTCCATAGACCACTTCAAAAGGAGTCATGTGGGTAGTTGTATGGTAAGAAGTGTTGTACCACCATTCAACTAGTGGTAACCATTGAGCCCACTGATTTTTCCTTTTTGATGCAAAACATCTCAAATATGTTTCCAAACACTTGTTGACAACTTCAGTTTGACCATCAGTCTGGAGATGATAAGATGTTTTGAGATGCAATTGGGTGCCTTGTAGCTTGACAGTTCTTGCCAAAAATTGTTGGTGAAAGTTGGGTCGCGATCATAAACAATAGAATGAGGCATGCCATGAAGCTTGAAGACCTAATCCATGAAAAGTTTAGCCACAGTGGAGGTTGTAAATGGGTGTTGAAGAGCACATAAATTAGCATACTTGGAAAGACGATCAACTACCACCATGATGACTGATTTATTGTTCGATTTAGGTAAGCCTACAATAAAATCCATAGAGATATCTCGCCAAATAGCAGGTGGAATCGGAAGCGGTTGTAGTGTGTCAGGAGATTTCACTGTTTCGCCCTTGTTGCGTTGACAAACATCACATTCAACCACAAAATTGTGAACGTCCTGTTTCATACTGATATTGTGTGTATTCATGTGTATTCTAAGTAAAATCTTGTGGGATCCCTCTATTGTAAGTATTGGAAGGGAGGGCGGTTCAATAGCCAACCACACTAGAGGTTGGTAACCTTGACGGACTTGACCAAATTTGAAACTATGACCTCTAGCCTCCTCGTAGCAACATGTCTTGGGTGGATGGTTCAATTGATTGAGGTAACCCTTGGGGCTTGATATTTGTTTATACATAGACACACACACACATAATCTCTCATACAAGCCTAGTGGGCTAGCTTGAGTGGTTGAGTGCTTTAAGCTCCATGAAGAGGTCATGCGGTCAATCCCTCAAGATGATTGTCTATGTTGTGTGCCCCACTTGATGTCCCTATTGGGTTAGGCATTGTAATATGTGTTAACGGGTTCTTACTAGGTACCATTTGTGAAATGTTGAGAAATGCCCATGAGTTTCCATGCAAGGTGAGTTTTTTTTTTAATCTCTGATACATCAAAACCATTTCTCTAATGGTCTTGTTATGTTAAGCCAACCAATGAAGCACACGCCTTCCAAGAAAATACACGAGACGTGGTATGTTAATCTATTGAGGCCATAAATGTGAGATTAATTGGTTCTCTCACAAAAAAATACTTATGTCAAACATCCATTTAAGAAATTTGTCAAATTATGTGTATTTGTTAGGTTGCACTTGACATTTGAATTTTTACTTCATACATACCAAAATGTAAGCCTTTTGTAAGACATGTTTTTGACATACCAAAATGTAAGCGTTTTGTAAGACAAATTTTTGAATGGCTATGTGGATAAATGATTGAAGTAATTGATGTTTTTTTCTTAATTTGATTAATCTCTATCATATGATTAATCTCTATTGCATGTTTGAATTTAGAGGGGTAGGGCATGCACTCTTTCATAACCTTAAGTAATCAAATTAAATTGTTGTGCATAAGAGTTCTTTATCTTTTAAACAAAGAAATCTCATACGTCAATTTTGTGTCTAACTATACCAACATCTTAAAATTAAATGATTATTATTAAATTATTAAATGTCTAACTATGCTCGTTATTAAATCACTAAATATCTAGCTATGCCCATTATTATTAAATGTCTAGCTATGCCCGTTATTCCTTTTTCACGTTAAATCATACTTACCAATGTGGACATAACATATAGAATGACAACCAATTCCTAAAAAGAAATTCTCTCATACTAAGGGACAAGAAGTTAAAGGAGAGACATCCAAGCAATTCAATGTTTGTTTTTTTTTTTTAACGAAAACGGTTATGGAGCTTTATTTAGAATATGGCAGAGAGGGCTGCCTAACCCTTACATTGCAAAATCAGAGCTACTGCTCTGTGATTCATCTTCCAGCAAGAGAACTTGCATTACATACAAACCCAAAATTCTAAACCGGTGGAACCAAAACAACTAAGATGAAAGACTGCTAATTAACGAAACAAGGTCTTCTGCTGGAGCTCCTCGCTAGTGCTGAGAGCGATCGGTCAATCCATTAACGAACGCCTCCTTTACTCGAGTTGGTGGCTGCTTCTGCTGAAGCCTCAGAAATCTTGCTAAAAGCTTTAGTTAGCTCCTCAACCTTCTGCTCCAGGCTACAGAGGCACTTCTCCAGGTCTCCCATAAGGTTGGCCGCATCCTTCAGTTCTTAATGTATTTCGTTTGAGAGATCGTCCTTTAGATCCTGCATTTCAAAGTTGAGCGTCTCCCATTTTCTTTGATTTGTGGACGCTCGGATACTTTCCAACTCTGCCCTGATCAGTTCTATTCGCTCCTTCGTTGTGAGAGGTGTCTTGGAACCCGACTCCATGCCTTCTGGTTCTGGATTACTTGTCGCTTCCTTATGCCCTGCAATTCGCACGTCTGACTGCCTATTGGGGTTTGCAGCGAAAGGATTCCTTTTTAAAAACGAACCCGCCTGTCCCAACTTGTGAACCCCACGGATCGAGTGTGACTCCGAATCTCTGTACTGAGATCTCATCCGTCCCACAGGAGAAGATTGAGTCTGAAGTTCTTCCGGTCTGACGGATTGCCCAGGTGCATAGACATGTCGCGGTTGGCTAATCGATTAGGGGATCGGGTGATGAGATGTTTCCCCATTGATCTTCAGGTGGCCTTTGCTTAGGAGAGTACCTTGATTTGCCTCTTTATCTGCCTGTTCGTTCAGCGATCTCAGCACATGATAAATTTTGTAACCGTTGAGCTGCGCCAGAAGAAGGAGAATCTTTTTGTACAGTTGAGCCAATTTCATATCCTTTGGAATTTTTTTGAGATTCAACGCATCCACCACCTGTTTAGAATCACCAACGATCATTACTTTCTTGATGCCCAACTTTACCACCTGAGTGAGCCCTTGCCAGAGAGCTAGGAATTCAGCTTGATTGTTGGAAGCGAAGCCTAACCCCCAAGCGTAGGACAATTTAGTTGAGCCAGTGGGTTCAAGAATTATACCTCCTCCCCCTGCCTGGCCAGGGTTACCTTTAGAGGCCCCATCGAAGAAGAGACACCACTCGTCTAGCGACGATCTCCATTTCAGGAAATCTTGTTCCACCATCCGAATCTCCCAATTCCTCTTTTGTGGAGAGGTGATTTGATTGGTGTCCGGTTGAATTTGCCTGAATTCCTTGAACCAATTCCCTTCTTCATCAGACAATGTGGCCGAGTTCTGAATAGAAGTCTTCACATTTATGGCTTCTGAAATCATGGTCCTGGCTTTGATAGCCACCTGAGCTGGTAATCTTCTTTATTCTTTAAAAATCCTGTTGTTCCTCTCCAACCAGATCTTCCAGCAAAGAAATTTAGGGATCCACATCCAAACAGTTTTGAGGAGATGTTTTTTAGTCAGATCAAACGGGGACAGGGTCAACCAGCAACTAAAAAGTTCCGCGCCCGAGGATGGAAGGTTGGAGGCGACCGAACCCACAAGAAGCCCCCAGACTTCTTTGGAGAAATCACAGATGAAGAGAAGATGAGCAGTGGTTTCTTCTGCCTGTGAGCACAGGGAGCAGCGAGAAGGCCCTTCCCAGCCTTTCCTTTTAAGGTTATCAAAGGTTAAGATGCTGTTGTGAATGAGAGTCCAAACAAAGAGATCAACTTTAGGAATTGAAGGGAAATTCTAGAGAGCCTCCCACGGTCCTGGATTAGGAGGAACCCACGGTAAGCCTGAGACAACCTTGTAACCAGCTGCTGCTGTGTAAACCCCTGAGTCTGAGCCCCATCCTCGCTTATCTTTAGTTCTGGCACTTATTGGCGACTTCCCTTGGAGGAAATCCAACAGAATTTTTGCTTCCTCTTTGATCTCTTCCGGATAACTCCCTAGATTCCAGCCTTCCCAGGTTTGCTTGGCATCATTCTTCCACCGGGAAATGTCCCAAAGCGTTCTGCAATTGTTGGTCAAAAGCCAGTGCTTGATATTCCTTGTTTCTCTTAGCTCGTCAAGGGGTTGTTCTCTGAGAATAGAGTCCTCCCAGATCCGAATCTTTGACCCATTCCCCGGAATCCAAGTGAGTTTTGTCTTGAGATGAGGCATGGCTCTTTGACACAAGTTAAAAATCGGTGAACCTTTCTGAACTTTTGCAGGACTCTCCAGGCAATGGTCCCTATCACCCGTGAAATATTTTTTTCTAAGGATTTGCTTGCTCCAGGTTCTTTTCCCAGTAATCATTTTCCATAACAGTTTACCTCCCATGGCAAGATTGTGGGCAGCCACATTTCTTATGCTGAGACCACCTTCCAACTTTGGCCTCTTGACCTTATCCCAATTGACTAAGTGGAGTTTCCTTTCACAGTTCTTGCCTCCTTCCCACAGAAATCTTCGAAGCAGCTCATCGATTTTATTTGTGATAGATTTAGGAGCGAGGAGAACAGAACACTGATAAATTGGAAGGCTCGTAATGACTGAATTCATCAACACCACTTTACCTGCTTTGTTGAGCCAATTTGCTCCCCACGCTTGAATCTTGTTTTTAAGTTTATCCACCATGGGCATCCAATGCGCTACTTTGGAGTGGACTTTGAAGATTGGAATCCCCAGGTAGGTAAAATTGTCCCAAACTGTTATTCCTTCCATCTCAGGAGCCCGACTTATTTGCAGCATTTCTCTAGGATTGCAGTTCCATCCAAATATCTTGTTTTTATGGTAATTTATTTCACTGCCAGAGTAGGCTTTGTAGAGGTCAAGTTCTGTTTTGAAATTCCTTGTTGTTTTGAGGTTGGCGTCCCCCAATAAGAGGGTGTTATCAGCAAACTGAGCATGGCTGACCTCCTTGATTGTGGGGACTACTCTTATGCCTGGAAGGGCTCTGCTTTGAAGACAACTCTGCAATTGAAAGCTTAGAACCGAGGCTTGTAAGACGTAGAGCAAGGGGGAGAGTGGACACCTTTGCCTCAGTCCTCGAGAAGCCTGGAAAAACTTGGCAGGGCGCCCATTTATCAAGGGGGCGATCCACGGTGTTGTGATGCAGGCCTTAACCCACCCAATGAACTTTTGATTGAACCCGAGCTTTCTCATGACTGCAAACAGAAAATCATGTCTAACCCTGTCAAAAGCGTTAGCTAAGTCCAGCTTGACTACCATGCCCTTCTCTTTTTTCTTGTAGCTTGTGTGGATGGCTTCTTGAACTAGAATAATGTTATCTAGAATTTGTCTCCCTTTCACGAACCCTCCTTGGTTTTCCGGAATCATTTTTGGCAGAATTTTTTGAGCCTGTTTGCCATTATTTTGGTGATAATTTTGTAGCCGGTGTTACAAAGGGAGATCGGTCTGAATCTGTGAAATTTTTTGGCCCCTTTTTCTTTTGGGATGAGGGCTAAGAAGGACGAGTTTGTGCTGCCCCCCAATTTGTTACAGATCTGAGCTTTCATGACCATTCTGCTTAAATCCTTTTTTATGATGTCCTAGCAGTGAGTATAGAAGCGCGCTGTGAATCCATCCGGGCCAGGCGCTTTGTCTGGATTCATATTAAAGATTGCTTTCTTGATTTCATTAACACTGACAGGTCTGTTCAGGATCCCATTGTCCTCTTCTGTGACCAGGGCTGGGATTTTTGAAAACGGATAGGAGTTCATCTCCAAGTCCTCTTGGTCTGGGGCTGAATAAAGATTTTTAAAATAAGAATGAGCCGCCTCTTTAATGCCTTGGGAGTCCGTGTAGACTTGGTCTTGCCATTGGATTTCACTGATATAGTTGTAGTTAGTCCTTGCTTGAGCTTGCTTATGGAAGAAAGCCGTGTTCTTGTCTCCCTCTTGAAGCCAAAGCACCCTTGATTTGTCTCCAATAAGTTTCTTCTTCCCTACAGCTTTTATGGTACTTTCTTTGGATTTCGGATTCCTGGTTGAGAAGCTCCTGGGTCACTTGAGCATCTTCCATGACCACCTGATGCCTTTCCAGAGTTTCCTGAATTCTTTTCCTTTCATCCATGGGTGAGCCAAGCTTTTTTGCCCACATTTTTAAGTTCACTTTGAGGTTTCTAAGTTTCTCTTCCCAGACGAAGAAGGGGGACCCAGTAATGGGAAAATTCCAGGTATTTTGAACAATGGTTAGGAAGTCTTCTTGCCTTATCCAATTTGGGCAGAATCTAAACGGGATAGGGCCTAGTGCAGAGCCAGGAATAAGGGATAGAGAGATAGGTTTGTGATCTGAGGTGTAATGAGGGAGAACCTTGGAGGTCGCCATAAGACCAAGGGTAAGGAAAGAGGATTGAACAAGGAACCTGTCTAGTCTGGCAGCTATATGGCCTGGTCCTAATCTTTTATTGGACCAAGTAAATTTCCCGTTGGTTGGTGAGATATCTTCCAACTCCCAATCCGACATCAGGTCTTATACACATTCCCTAGCAGGATCTCGGACAATAGATCCCCCTTTCTTCTCAGCCAGCGAGAGTGTGACATTTAGGTCCCTTGCCACTACTATATTCTCAGGGTTGTGCCGGTTAAAAAACAAAGATAAGGAATCCCAGCATTCTTTTTTCTCATTAACTGAAACAGGGACATACAAGTTAAATAAACTTACCCGGTGTCCGGAGCCCTTATGGAGCAGCTTGGTGAATAGCCAATGGGTGGTTGCTGCTTCTTCTACTAGTTCAAGCTTTGAAGAATCCCAGAGGGTTGCTAACCCCCCCGAGGCTCCTCTAGCGCTTACTGCCCTTCCTGGGCCTTTCTTCCAGAATGCATTGCTTACCCGAAGGAGCTCTTCCTCCTCCATTTTCGTCTCCTGGATTAGGAGGACTTCTGGTCTTACTAGCCTTACTAAATCCCTCAAGGTTTCCTCTTTCAGTTTGCTTCCCAGTCCTCTGCAATTCCAGGAGACAAATTTCATTATTTACTTGGGTGTGGAGGGGGGACACCTTTCGGTGTCTTTCCCTGCTTCGCTCCCAATCTAGTGTTCACCATTTCTAGTAGTGTGTAATGTGTGCCCTGAGCTACTTATAGGATTTCTCTTCTCTTCTTTTCTTCTCAGTCTTCCTGCCCCTCTTTGGCTGGTCGGGAGTTCCTTTCGGGCTGCTTGCTTCAGGGTCCTCCTCTTCCAGGGTTTCGACATCTGTATTCGTATTCAGACTGATATTCTCCTTACTCGCACTGATGCTCTTGGCGCCCGAGGTAGGGCCAACTGGGGCCAAGGACGCTTGGTTTCCTTCTCCTTCTGGACCTTTTGTGGGGGTTTCTTGTTCTTTTGGGGTTTCTTGGCCATTTTTTCTTGGATTACCCTCTTTTGGAGGCTCCTGGTTCATCTTGTCCTTATTTTTAGCATTATGCGGATTTTTCCCTCTCTTCACCCTCTACCAGCCTTCTGCGTCCTCTGTCCCACTGACTTGCGAATTGGGGCAGTTTCTTTGGAAGTGTCCATGCTCCTGACAGTTTCTACACTTGAAAGGCAGGTGCTCGTAATCAAGTTTCTGATAATGAGTCCAGGACCCGACAGTTAACTTGACAGCGTCTGGGAGTCCCGCCTCCAAATCGACATCCACACAGATTCTGGCACAGGTGTATTGGCCTTTATTGTCATCTCTATCTATGAATCTGCCAACTGCGTTTCCTATCCTTTGCAATGATTCAAAATCCCAGCAGTGCATAGGAAGATTTGGCAGTCTGACCCACACCGACACTTCCTTGGGCGTGTCTACCAATGGGTCAAAATCGGGGGTCCATTTGTTCAAGTATAGCCCCTGCGTTCCCATGAAATAGGGACTGTTCCTGAATATTAAGTCTCGGTCTTCTTCGGAGATGAATTCAAATACAAAGAACC
>JASDQU010370013.1:0-11420 GCA_032191745.1 Picea mariana
CACACAGGGTGCAAGGAAAAGAACATAGGAAGATCTAAAGGAGTAGCAACTCGGAAATAAAAAATACAAACCGAAATAAAATCAAAATAAAACTTTGCAAAAATTTAAAAAATGTGTATTCAGGTTTTATACCTCTGGATATGACTGTAATGGCCGTATCTTGGGAAAACGGAAACCTTTTCGAGTGAAACGAAAATTGTTCCTGAATGAAACAAGTGTTCCAGATGCAATGGAACAATCCTCTTAGCCCAGAAATGTACAAAAATTCCAGAAAATAGAGATGAGGTAACTCGGCTTCACGATCTCGATCTACAACAGGAGTGGGTCTTCAGACAGGTTTTGATACCATGTTCGACAACACAGATATTCAAATAGAGAAAGAAAACCTTCAGTAACCACTCACATAACCAAATCAAAGATAAACACACCAATTTTTTCATGTGGTAAAACCCCTACAGGGAAACATCCATGGCCCCAGCCAACGCGGCCACTTGGAGCAGTTTATTAATGCAAAGAAAAAGATTACAGAGAGATTTTACAAGAGAGTTTCTCACAATCGATCATCATCAAATGACCCTCCATGCTCTTTAAATAGAGATCATGGACCAATCGGATGCTAAGCCACGGATCAATGGCCATTAAGATCGAGGAGAGTATGAACCGTCAAATCACTCTATGTCAAGAACATATCGTGACCATCGGATTTCCTAACTACAAATGCATACTAATGCATACTAAAGAAACACACTAGAAAACAAACTTTTACCTAACGGCACAATAGACCAAGTAGATCTTACTAACTCCTAAGCGTCTAAATATCCTAACACTAAAGTCTCGAATTTTGAGAGATGGTTAACGCACTTAATTACTGGTATCATAATATGATTTAGCGTGGGAATCACCAATCATAGATCATTTCATGGTGTACATTAGCATTAGAATAATATTATCTTTATATTTTCATTTTGGTCTCAGGCATGTTATATAGCAGGAGCATTTACCTCAATTTTTAGAAGAATAATGAGTGCATTAAAATCTATTTCCCAGAAGGATAATAATAATGATAATAATATACATATTTCCATAGCCTTCCATGGTTTCAATACCTGGAGAAATTTAAATGAATTTATTTTCCCACACATAAAAATATAAGGAAAATAAATATAATTTTCCCAGTCTTTATAAAATGATTTAATAAAATCCAGACCCAAGGAAATTTCTCCATTTTGGAATTAAATTCATATTTCTAATCTTCCTCTATTAGGATCTGATCCTAACCCCTTTCCATGGATCATTAGTTAGTATGCTATGTTTTCTATGTAATAAAGGTCGACATTGGTTAATAAGGCCTAATAAATAAAGAAGAATAAGTCAATGTAAGAAGACCTAATAGAAGTTTTCACTTCTAGAAAGATCTTCCTCTAGAAGTTTCTTTAGAAGGTAGAATTAGTATAAATAAGAGTAGGAGGAATTGGATATTTTGTCTTGGATATTATTGTAATAGAGCTCTGCTCTACTGGAGGTTGCCCCCTCGAAGAGGAAAGTGAACATTGCTATCATTAATAAAGTTGCTCTTCCTAGTGTTATTTTGGTGTTCTTCTGATATTATTCTAGATATATCATTATTGTTTTGTCATTGCTTGATAAATATTTATGTTATTCATATTATATTGTATCTAGAATATTGCAAGTGGTATCAGATCTCTTTCCAGGGAAAGACTTGTGGGGTAAAATTTTTTAGGGTAGAGATGTATTATGACGTCTTTAAGCTACAGAGATCTGTCATTACGCGCATAAACCCATGTTCGGGGAGTCATACACGCAAGAAATACAAGTGATTCTTAAGTACACATCTGTTGGCCACCCTTGTAACCCCTGTTGGTACCCCTTCAAGTGGTAGCGCATCAGACAACACATGTATACGGATCGACGTAATCATCCTGAAGCCCTCTGTAGATAAACCGATTGGTCGCCTGACTGTTATAGTTTCATCGAGAATAGCACTTGGGAAGTGACTGTCTAGTACCTGGGTAGTTATGTAGAATGGCTAAGGGTACAGTCTAACCTCCTTATTTGGTGCCCTAAGATATTGGGTCGAGTACTACTGTTGGACCCTGCACATATATCAGAGAGCTATAGCACAGGTAAAACCCTTGACTATAGACACCCTACAAACCCTAATCCTTGGGATGGAAACAATTGATCTATTGCACTGCAACTTGGCCCCTATCAAATTTTATCACTGTAGAAACACTCCATGCCGACATTTTTTATTATTGAGAATTTGGGAATTCTGCCACTGCAGAAGTATTCAGGGCAGAGTATAACTTTGCAAGAGTAAAAAAAATGTCTTGGGTCATCTGCACCCTTATTTGTAACCTATTCCATTGCGTTCCTCTCTTCATTCTGATCGTGGTGGTACCCTTCATTTTTAATTTATTTTTTTCCCCACAATCCCACCCTTTTTCGAGACACCCTTATTTGACGCATATCCCAGTGGATTCCTCTAATTTTCCTGATCACTCGGGTACCTATTATTTTTAGGCCCATTTTTCCATCCCAGCACCTCCACTTCTACCTAAGCCTCCACTATGCCTACCAACCGCTCTCAATCCCAACAAACCTTGGTGAATAGGGTGTTCAACCTGAAACAACAAATTATTGCCACACCCAACACTGTCTCACTTTCCCTCCAACGGGAATTCAAAACATCCCTTACCCAACAATACAACGAATTGGTGACACTCCTTAGGGGTAAGCATGTTGAGCCCAATCCCCAGAATCCTCATCCCTCCCATTACAAGCATATTCAGTCGTCCCACTCCCCTTGGGGTTCTCCACCTTCTTGGAATAAGGTGCCCAAAGTTGAAATGCATAAATTTGATGGGTCCAACCCATCTGGATGGGTTTCTCATATGGAAGAATACTTCTCCCTTCATGATATTCGGTATGATGAGACTAAACTCCATGTCATTGTTTTATACTTGGATCAAGAATGATGGCAGTGGTGGCAGTGGCATAAGAAATGTTATCCAGGACACCCACTTGGAACATGTTCTCTAAAGAAGTTTGTGCCCATTTTGATAGCGAATCACATTTTTTGGGTTGACTCACTAAGTTGCGCCAAACTGGATTAGTCACAAACTTCGTCACGACATTTGAACAGTTGGAAATTCGCATTGAGGTATTATCTAATTAATTTTACCTTAAATGTCTTATCGGCTTAAAGGAAGCTATCCAGGCTCATGTGAGTATGCATCATCCTACTACCTGGTTGCAGGCATTTCAATTAGCCAGGGAAGCAAAGACCATCCTTCAAGTACCATCCCTAGAGTCTCCATTTACCAACTGTCCTCTCCCTGGGGATACCATTGCTCCAACCCAAACCTTGAAAGTTCAAAAGGTCTCTCCAACAGAAACTATGAAACATCGCAAGCAAGGACTTTGTTATTATTGTGATGAAAAGTATGCCCTAGGGCATAAATGTAGAGAACAAAATTTCTTCCAAATTGATGCATCATCTTGCTCTCCCTATGAAGACATCCCAATAGATGAGGCTCAGGGCCCAGAGGAACTAGTCATATTGCTTCATGCACTCTCAGGTATTTCAGCCCCAAAGACATTGAAGATCAAGGGATAAATCAAAAATCGATCGGTTGTGGTGTTGATTGATAGTGATAGCACCCATAATTTTATTCATCGCAATCTTGTTGATGAGATCCATTGCTTTGTCCACCCTATTTCTAATTTTCAAATCCTCATCTCTAATGGTGGTACTATGAATTGTGGGGGCCATTGTGAGAATGTCAAACTCTAAATGGGTGATTATGATCCAGGTGGATATTGGTGGCCACCCACCTATTCTACTTGGACCCCCACCATTGCTTCTTTCATTTTTTCAATTTCCGCACAATTTACTATTTTTAGCAGTTTTTCGGGTCCTGAACTTCCAGAGCCGTTTTGAGGCCTTAAACGACGTTTTTTGGGAAAACAAGGAGCAACATGGATTATAGATCAATGTTTCTCACCCACAAGTTGTATTCCTTAGATAGATCTTTCTAACAAGGTATGGAACACATCAAACAGAGATCGTATGCCAAAGTTATGTCCCTGGGAAGTTGATGTACCAACTTACCCAAACGGGGCCCATAGTCTTGGTGTTTCATCTCCTAGGGTTAGGTCTTTGGATGTTTAGGGTTTTCCATTGTTTCTCAATAATAATAGGCCTTCGAGCCTCATTGTAACACAGTTCAAAGGCCAGTAGCCGCCACATCTCTTCTCAAAGATAAGCTACCAGCACCCTAGCTAGTTTATTTCCATTCTGTCTATAAGCATATTTTAGTCATTTGTTATTAATGAAATGAAGTCTTATTTCCGCCGCATCTCTGCGTTTATGTGTATTTTTGTATTTCATTGTGTTCCTACATAAATCCAGATCAGATTATCATCTGAAAACCCACATGTTCTTTATTTCCATGGGTGGTTGTGATATTGTATTAGGAGTGGAATGGTTTCGCACTCTAGGACCAATCACAATGGATTATCAAGAATTATATATGAGATTCACCCAAGACGCTCACCCCTATACTCTTCGGGATCTCCAAGTGGGCTCTCCTGAAATCATCATCTCTCACAGGATGATGATGATTGAAGAACGGCCACCATGGTGTGATTGCTCAATTTAATTCCATCTAGGTCACTAAATAGGCCTCTCAGGTAGTTCCTCCTAGTTTGCAACTCATCTTGGACAAGTACCTCAAGGTCTTTGAGATTCCCACAACCTTACCTCCCTCCCGGGGTGAGCATGATCATAGCATCCCTCTCCTTCTGGGGAGTCAACCCCCAAATGTACGTCCCTAAAGATATCCATTTTATCTAAAAAATGAAATAGAAAAGATGGTAAAGGAATTATTGGAGGCGGGGGTAATTCTCCCTAGTACTAGCCCATATTCTTCACTAGTGGTGATGGTCTTAAAGAAAGAAGGTACTTGGCACATGTGCCCTGATTTTTGTGCCCTGAATAAACTGACCATCAAAGATAAATTTCCCATTCCTATCATTGATGATCTGTTGGATGAACTCTAATGTGCTTGTGTATTCACCAAATTAGACCTTCGCTCCATCTATCACCAGATCCAGATGAAGGAGGAAGATATTCCAAAGACTGTTTTCATAACTCATGAAGGACATTATGAATTCTTGGTCATGCCTTTTGGCCTTTTCAATTCTCCATCCACCTTCCAAAGTCTCATGAATAAACTATTGAAACCTTACCTTCAAAATTTTGTCTTGGTTTTCTTTGATGACATCCTCATTTACAATAGCACATGGGATAACCACCTTCTTCATGTGGACAAATTCCTTCACTTGCTGCAGGAAAACAAATTGTTCGTCAAAAATACCAAATGTTCATTTGGAGCCAGCGAAGTGGAATACTTTGGGCACATTGTCAGCAAAGAAGGGGTAAAAGTGGGCCCCAAAAAGATACAAGCTATACAATAATGGTCGCGACCCACGACCTTAAAGTGATTAAGGGGTTTTCTTGGTCTCACAAGCTATTATAGGAAATTTGACCACCATTATGGAAAAATCGCTAAGCCCTTGACCAACCTCCTTAAGAAGAATGCATTTCATTAGACATTGGTTGCAAAGCAAGCCTTCACCAAGTTAAAGAGGGCCATGTGCACTACTCATCTCCTAGCAGCTCCTGACTTTAAAAAAATCTTTGTGGTGGAATGGATGCTTTCAGCATGGGTATAGGCACAGTTCTCACCCAAGATGGTCAAGCCTTGGCATTTACTAGCCAAGCGTTGAGTGGTTGCAATCTAGGTAGATATACATATGAAAAAAAAAATGATGGTCATTCTCCATGCGGTGCACACCTGACAGCCATATCTCTTGGGTAATCATTTTCAGATTAAAACATATCACCATAGCCTAAAATAGTTTTTGGAGAAACGACTATCCTCCCCAGAAAAAAATAAGTGGCTGAAAAAATTGTTGGGGTATGATTATGAAATCATATAAAAAAAGGGCAAAGATAATATAGTATCAGATGCATTGTCAAGACAACATGAGGAGGACAACTCTCTCTTTTCCTTATCCTTACTGGTCCCTGATTGTATTGAATAAGTACGCCAAGAGTGGTTAATGCACCAGACTACCTCCAAGTTAATTCAGTGTCTTCAGGAAGACTCTAATCCTCTCATTGGCTACACTTGGCAGGACAATATTATCAGATATAAGGATCGTCTAGTTCTATCACCCTCCTCAGCTTTCAAGCCAAGGCTCTTAAGTGAGTTTCACTCCTCAACTATTGCGTGTCATTCGAGCTTTCAAAATACATATGCGTGTGTATGTTGCTCTTTTTTTGGGGAAAAAATGAAGAAGGATATACTTCAATTTGTCACAGAATGTGAGGTGTGCCAACGTAATAAAGGTGAAATTGTCAAGTCTCCAGGTGCCCTACAACCCCTACCCATTCTAGCTTCTCTGTGGACAGAGATCTCCATGGATTTTATAGTGGGCCTTCCTAAAGCTGGGAACAAGTATGTCATCATGGTGGTGGTTGATCACCTCTCCAAGTATGCTCATTTTTGTGCCTTACCTCACCCTTTCACATCGACACTCATAGCACAAGTTTTACTTGATCAAATTTTCAAGTTACATGGCATGCCAACCTCTATTGTCTTTGATCGTGACCCAACTTTAACCAACATATTTTGGCAAGAGTTGTTTAAATTGCAAAGCACCCAACTAAACATGAGCACAACCTATCACCCCCATTCTGACGGCCAAACGGAAGTGGTCAACAAATGTTTGGAAACTTACTTGTGATGTTTTTCTTCGGACAAATAACACCAGTGGGTGCAATGGCTTCCCTTGGCAGAATGGTGGTACAATAATTCTTATCATACGACCACTAAAATGACCCCATATGAAGCGGTGTATGGCCAAAGGCCACCAACAGTCACTACCTATCTTCCTAGCACATCCAAGGTCCAATATATTGATACAATGTTGCAAGGTCGTACAGCCACCCTAGCGGCTCTGACAGATAACCTCCACATGGCCCAAAATCGCATGAAGCAACAAGCTGACCAACATCATTTATAAATGGTTTTTCAGGAAGGCGATCAGGTGTTTCTTTGGCTCCAACCTCACAAGAAAACATCTCTCAAAGCTCATGGACATCACAAATTGGCACCTAAGCTTTATGGGGCCTACCAGATCATCAAGCATGTTGGCTTACAAATTGGCCCTTCCTACTACTTCCAAAATCCATCCAGTGTTCCATGTTTCTTGTCTGAAGAAAGTGGTGGGACAGAATTGAAAATTCCAAACCATCATGTCAGAATTAGATGAAGAAGGCTCCATGTGTCTCCAACCAAAAGCAGTCCTCGATTCCCATGAATATTAGTTGTGTGGACTCACTATCAAGGAAGTGTTGATCAAGTGGAAGGAGACATCACCTGAGGAGGCGACCTGGAAACCAACGACCATACTTCAACAGTTTTTGCACCTGCAAATTTGAAGACAAGGTTGCTTTTGAAGGGGGGGGCATGTTAGGATCTGATCTTGACCTCTCTCCATGGTTCATTAGTTAGTATGATATGTTTTCTATGTAATAAAGGTTGACATTAGTTAATAAGGCCTAATAAATAAAGAAGAACAAGTCAATGTAAGAAGACCTAATAGAAGCTTCTACTTCTAGAAATATCTTCCTCTAGAAGTTTCCTTGGAAGGTAGAATTAGTATAAATAAGAGTATGAGGCATTGGATATTTTGTCTTGGATATTATTTTAATATATCTCTTCTCTATTGTAGGTTTCCCCCTCGAAGAGGCAAGTGAACATTGCTATCATTAATAAAGTTGTTATTATTGGTGTTATTTTGGTGTTCTTTTGATATTATTCTGGATATATCATTATTGTTATGTCATTGCTTGCTAAATATTTTTGTTCTACATATTATACTGTATCTGGAATATTGCATCCTCTCCTCTTGGGTAAAGGAGTAGATTTGTTCCTTTTACTATGATTTACTTTTCTTCCCCAAAATTTAAGGAAATTAGTCTTAAGGCTAAGAATTTCCTTAATAGTAAATTTTACATTTCTACCCAAAATTACAGCCCACCACAATTGTGGGGATTGTTCCCAAATTTGTAGGGGTTTAACACAAGTTTAGCATAAATGTTTATTAATGCCCAAATGAAATAAAAAGGGCTTTTATATTTTGAATTTGAGTAGGAAGTGCCATGTTTAATTCCAAAATTATTGTTTTCTTACTCCCTATTTATAATGACTTTTGCATTATTAAATATTTGGATGGTTTCTCTAAAGTCCAAACCCAATTCTGATATACTTTAAATTTTTTGTAATAAAGCTTGAGGAAAAGCTAATATAGAACACTAATAGACATAAATAAATCTCCCTCTTTCTACATTCTTTATAGAGATTTTTAATTGTCCATTCATCATAGCCAGTGCGTGCATTAAATTGTGCAACGCAGTCAACCACAACATTCACTCCCAGAAATATTATTTTAACACATAAATAGTCAAGAGATAAGGAAGTAAATCAAATGAGATTCAACGGAAAAATTCTCTTCCTTTTACCTAAATTTCTCAAGCCACTTTTGTCAGAGTTTAAACTTGCACAGCTCTAAAAAAACAGTCTATAGTTTTCTTTGAACTTAACACTGCAGTGATTTTGGAAAAATATACTTATCTAGAAACTAGAAGATGTTGCAATTGTTGAAAAGGGTGCCCTTTTCCACCCAACCATAGGTGAAAAAACTCCTGAAAGGATTTAACACTGGCCACCCCCTAGCTAGATCATGATGCCCTGAGAGAGATTCTTCCTTTTGTCCAACAACAGTCAGGAACATAGATTTCTCTCCTCCTCCCACATGAATTATGGCAATTTAGTTTTCTATCCACCAAGCAAGGGAGGCTACTATGATTTCTCACTAATCACTCCATATCTCTACAGCTCTGTTTATCAGCTTGATTAGAAAAACATTTCCCAACAATTCTTGTACCCAGAAACAGATTCATTTCTCAGTTCACTTCCAAACCATAGAGTTGTACATGCTCTTCCTCTTCAGAAATGGTCACCAAACCCATTCCCCTTGCATCCTCTCTCTGCCAACGGTTTTCCTTCCTTTTCTTGCCTTCCCTAGCAAGATTTTATGGGTCCATTTCCCAATTTCGTGGGTCAGATCAGGAAGTTTCTAGATGGGTACTCTTCCCATCTCCTCATTGACTCTTGAGGAAGACTTCCCAACTACCAGCCTGACTAGTAATAAAATTTTATGGGTTAGAGATTGTTCTGGATCTGAACAATTTCAATCCAACAGAGTATTGGTCTGGTAGTGGTAATTTCAGCCATTATTGGTTCCCCTCACCATCTCTCTCATGCATCATGATCTACATGGGCAACCCCCTTCACCAGTTATGCAACATCTTCCATTTTATTTAATAACAGAAATATATACATTACCTTC
The DNA here is from genome assembly GCA_032191745.1 of Picea mariana. Taxonomy (NCBI): domain Eukaryota; kingdom Viridiplantae; phylum Streptophyta; class Pinopsida; order Pinales; family Pinaceae; genus Picea; species Picea mariana. The sequence continues at coordinate 9,508 of JASDQU010370013.1, forward strand.
TATAACAAGAGGCTCATCAATTCCAACATCCACACATACTCCATTTTCCCATAGTATTTTAGCAACTATAGTTATATTTACAAACTGGGGGAAACAAGGGTATTACATATAATATCATGGGGCATACAACCAGAATAATCTTGGAAAATAGGAAAATCGTTAAAGGAAATGACACTATTCTCCTTGCTAGAATCTATACTAGACTTTCCTTATTACTTGTTGAAGTTATCTTGCTCTCCTACAAATTCCTCTAAAACATCTACAAGTCGTGAACCATTAAAGGGGGCATTACATATATCCTCTAAATTATTACTGATCCAGAGGATCAAATTTTGCTCAAAAATTCACAGTGCTCGGAATCGCTTCAAATCAAACGAGAGCGTAGGCCTCATCGTTACGAATCCAACGCAACTTGTTTAGGTTCAAATGGACGTCGGGAGCGAGAGATATCACATTCTATTCAAAATGACAAATAGGCAAAAAAAAGGGATGTTGACTGTACAGTCTGTACAGTCCGTACGAACGCTGATGTGGCAGGTCGTACGACACGTGGTAGGCAGCTATTTGGACAGTTGGCATGTGACATGGCTTGTTTGCAACGAACGGGATGGCGACACGTGGCCCAATCAATGGCCTCCACGTGTCACATGTATATTGGTTTAAAATCTTTGCATTTGGCAGGAGTCAACCCCGTGACCTCCGGGCAGGGTAAAGCCTTGGGAAGGGCCGCCCAACCGGCGCGCCCGCATGTGTTACTTAACATATGTATGTGTTTTAATATATTTGAGTTTGCAAATATGTGAATTGGGGCGCGAACCGGGCCGGGGCTAAGCCCCGACCCATGGTTATATATATGTATTGCATACGACCAATGTTATGGGTGGTTAAACCCATAGTAATATATATATATGTGTGTGTGTGTGTGTGTGTGTGTGTGTGTGTGTGTGTGTTGTAACCATTTTGGTATGCACGTGGTTTGACATATAACATGTGACCATTGTGTATGCGCATGGTTTAATCCTACGGCTTTTTATATGGTTTGAACCTTAGCCCTGTTTTGTATTGCGCGTGGTCATGTGGTGGCCATGTGCCCACGGGCCTTGGTAGTTAAAGGTCGGCGCGTAACCGTTCGAAATTTTGTACCGGTTGTGCGGTTGCACCCAGTGCTAAGTTTTAACGCTTAAATATGCGTGTGGGCTAGGTTGAGCCAACAAGGGTGCAAATTGTAGATGCAGAGACAGAAAGTTTGAAGGAGGACTTCCAGGAAGCCTATCTTCTTCATTTTTTGGCCAAACGAGGTGCCGAAAAAGCCCAGCTAGGGGTTTTTGGACGTTCTGGAGCCATTGGAGCCAGCGATTTGGTATTTTGAGCATTGTAAAGCACATTTTTTGAGCACTTTGAGCAAATAATACAAATGATCCATTAGAAGCTGGACCAGGAGATGTAGCCCAAGAGAGGGGTGAACTCCTTTATCATTTGTTGTGTTATGTGTTTTCTGTTCACTGTTTATTGTTGTTGTTAAATGCATCTTTGATGAGTAATTTTCATAAAAGTTTTGTTGCAAATTGATCCGTTTTCATTTTAACACATAAATTTTACTTGCAAATAATTTCAAGAATACATGTCTTCTTCATTTTTAGATCAAGTTGGTATCAGAGCATAGGTTTTTGAAGACTTGATTATTTGCAAGTGTTTTGTTTTCTGATGCTCACAAGGTTGAAACTCACAAGAGGAGAAGGTCAACTTGTAGAGCCAAGTTCTCATCCTTCAAGGAGGAAGCTTATATCATCACCGCAAGTTTCAAGGAGGCATTCACCAAGTATGGATCATGAAGAGAGTCATGAACATATTCCTGCAGAAGATGAAGATCTCAGAAAGGATGTCATGGAAATGAGAGAGATGATGAAAATCTT
>JASDQU010370014.1:0-11410 GCA_032191745.1 Picea mariana
GTCCAGAAAATCCATTTTAGTTTGGATGTATCTGTGTAGAGCCCCACGGTATTTCAGAACCAAATTTCATTCAGAGTCTTTGATACCCAGCTTGGTGCGCAAGGTATGGAAGGTATTGGTGAACTCCAAAACTTCTTGTCCCCTCTCTTTTTGTAGTGTGGTCCATCTCATGTATTGGTCCTCACATTTTCCAAGAGGGTAATATTGTTCCTTTACCGGATCCAAAAAAAAATCCCAAGTGGGATCGGCCCCATATATTTCAAACTCCTCTGTGGAACTCTTCTCCCAGTAAGTTTCCCACCAATGTTTGACATGGGGGAGAGCTTTAAGGAGAGCGAAGGTGATCTTTTCTTTGTTGGAAAATTCATGAACAGAGAAATAACCTTCTAGTAGATTTAACCATTTAAAAATTCTCCATCATTTCATCCCTGTATCGCGTGAGAGCTTTCTCAAGCAACATACTAATAGGATCATCTGCTCCGTCATTTTTATTTTCTTCTGCCATTGAGGGTTTCTTGGGTATGCGAGAGAGATTTTCCTCAAGAGATACAAGCTTGAGACCCAACTTGCTATACTCGGACCTCGTCGGGGACATGCACTGAAAAAATGATCAAGAACAACCTGCTCTGATACCACTGATCTTGATTATTTTCGGCACAAAATGAGAGAGGATATATAATAAAGAAATGCATAGAGATATTGCAGATATTCAATAACATAACATAAATGTATTAGATATGCAACCATAAACATAGATATATAGTAATACACGATTTCTATTAATGAAATAAATGTACAAAGACTGTAAAAATATAGAGTGAAAGACTTGCTAGAATGGTGGCAGCTTATCTCCGAGAAGAGATGTGACAGCTACTCGCATTCACAAGAGGATTATTATAATGAGGCTCTGAAGGAATTTTTACAATAAATAGGAATTCCAAAATTCCTAGAAATCCAAAAATCTAACCCTATGAGATGAAGCGTCAAAAGTCATGTGGGCCCCATTTGGGTAAGTTAGTGCATCAACTTCCCGGGGTCGTAACGTTTGCATATGATCTCCGTTTTAGGTGAATGATAGCCCATTAGAAAGGTATCATTGAGGAGATTCATTTTGGGGCCTCAATCATGCCTTCAACTATAATTTAGTTGGGTCGATCCCGAAAAACATTCATTTAGCCTCTCAAAATGGTCCCGGAAGTTAAAACTTGCTAAAAATAGTAAATTACCAAAATTGCCAAAAAACTATTTTGAGCTAGTTGGAAAAGAAGGTTGGCCACCGATATCCGAAAAAGAGATAAAATTCTACTTGGGAGACACCCTTTCAAAAACCTTTTAACTGAGTGTGAAAGGAAGCAAGAACACTCAACAATATTTTCATGTTTAGAGAGTCTGAAAAGAGCTTAAAGGAGACTCCAGGGGGTTCCTTTTTCGTATAACCTTATGAGTCCAAAAAGAGATAAAAGTCTACTTGGTTACATTATCATGTTTTTTTGAGTGTGATAAAGAACAAATATCGTGCTCATTACTATTACAAGGTTAAAAGAAAAGATATTGCTTTGAAACCTGCAAGTGAAGAAAAATATGCATCCAGGGTATTAGTGACATCTTTGAAAAAGATTTTAAAACCCAAAAGAGACATTATATTAGAAAAAATGAACCCTATAATAGTGAAATAGGTTTAAAATTCTTATTTACCATTTCATTTTCACTAATCTCTTCTAGCATTGGTATTTTCAACTTCAGAGGCTGATTTTCAAGTTGTTGGCACCGGAGCTACGGTTGACTGTTTTCACATATGTCCGAATCAAGTTGGTTACTAACCCATTCTAGTCACTCTTCACGGTTTAGAATTGCATTTTAGGTAGTTTTTAGTCTTGTCCTGGGCTCCCTAGGAATCCCTAGGCACCAAAATAGATTGAAACTCCCTCAAAGGGGTGAGGGGAGCGTCGATCATGTTTTCGGTGCCCTAGTGTATGTGCCAGGGGAGCACTAGCGCCCCGTGGATGAGTTTAAGGGAGTGCATGCGCAAGACATAAAAATATGTTGCTATTTATGCTAAAAATACCCAATTTTTTGCTGTGAGAGGATGATTAATGGATTTTAAATGTATGTTCTTACAGTTTACATGAATAAAAACCATGATCAAATGGAAATAATGTGAGCATGAGCTCGATGATATAGCTGCATTGAAAAACGCTCAAAGAAGGGTCGCTCTGAGGAATTGTGGCCTCCTCAAGTATTTTAAATTGCAAAAGATGAAAAAATAAGTATTACTACTTGATTATCTGATTGGACTGTGGGATGATGCCATACATGCATTCTGTATTGGGCCACAAATTCTTAAAATCAAGCTTGATGAAATAGACCTTTTGATTGACCTCTCAAGAAGAGGGGTTCCCATCACTTTGTTCGGGCAATGAGAAACTCCTCATCCTGTTGAGCTGTACGTGGATGATCATTGTATTCTTGGGTCATGATTGGTCAGAGGACAAATCGTGATCAAGGACATCAGATATTTGACACTATGATATATTTTGTTTTCCATAACCAACGTGGTAGGTAGCACAAGTGTGGCCTCAAAATCCCAAATGTCTTATGCGATACAATGCATGGAGCCGAGATTATTCAACTGGAGTGCAAGATTCCTTCATAATCTGAAGGATCAAATCATGAAGTGCATGAATGGGAAACAAAAACAGTTCGGTTATGGTTCCTTTTTGGTTTCTTTCTTTCTGGAGTGAATACCTTAGTGTTAGGGTCCTAACCCACACATAGGTAGATCAATATATTCAGATGTAATAAAGGTCAATATTAATAAGGCGTTTCAATAAAATAGAATAAGGAAGATGTAAGAAGACCTAATAGAAGCTTCCGCTTCTAGAAGGATCTTCCTCTAGATGCTTCTCTTGATAGACATATTTAGCATAAATAAGGTTCGAGGGTATGAAAACCCTATCTTGGAGATTATTGTAATAGAGAGCTGCTCGACTGGAGGTTTTCCCCTCGAAGAGGCCCATGAACATTGCTTTCTGAATCAAAGTGTTATTTATGTTGTTGTTCTTATATCATTTTTGTGTTATTGTGGAGATTATGCTAGTTATATTACTATTATTCTACCATTTCTAGCATTTTATTTCTGTTCTGCATATTTATTATATCTGGTATCTTGCAAGTGGTATAAGAACACTTTCCTTGGTAGAAATTGTGGGATTTTTTTTCCAGGGTAGAGACATATTCCGACGTCTTTAATCCACAGAGATCTGTTGTTACATGAATAAACCCACGATCGAGGGATTCATACACACAGGAAATACAAGTGGTTCTTAAGCGCACATCTGTTGGCCACCCTTGTAACCCTTGTTGGTACCCTTTTGAGTGGTAGTGCATCAGACAACACCTGTGTATGGATCGAACTATATTTCTTGAAGCCCTCTTTAGATAAACCTATTGGCCGCCGGACTACTATAGTGTCACCGAGAACAGCACTCGGAAAGATACTCTCTAGTACCTAGGTAGTTGGGTAGTATGGATAAGGGTACGGTTTATCCTCCTTAGTTAGTGCCCTAAGATATTGGGCCAAGTACTACTGTTGGACCCTGCACGTATATCAAAGAGTTATAGCATAGGGCAAACCATTGTCTGTAGAACCCTTGAATACCTAACCCTTGGGGGAAAGAAACATAAACAAATTAAAACATACAAGATCTATTGCTGCGCAGCTATGTTCGGGTTTCCAAGTAAATACACATTTCTTTCTGGTTAAGCATTTGGGGATTTCATCACTGTAGTATTCTTCAAACTAGAGTATAACTCCGCAGGTGTTGAAAAAAAAAAGTATGGAAATTTTTTCTTATTTGAGACATATTCCATTAGATTCATCTCTTTTCCCTTATCACATTCATCCATATCATTTTTCGACAAAATTTTTGACCCCGACCACCCCTTTTCAGTTCACCCATCCTCATGGCCCATACCCGTAGCAAAGAACTGGAAACTCGCTTCAACACCTTGCAATCTAGTTTCCTTGAGACCCAAAAAGAAGTGAAACAACTCAGTGATACTATTGCCTCCATCGATTCATCCATCAATACAACCAAAATACAACCATACAGTCCTCAATGGAGGAAGTCAAACAAGAACTGACCACCCAACTTGAATCTGTCTTTGCATCACTCTGCACCAAAATGAAGATCCCTACAGATGACCCTTTCTCTAAAGCACCTCCAAAGACCTAAGGTGAACATTCCTCCCATTCCCATACCTTTCATCCCCATCACTTTCAATGTGACCTACGTCTTTCGTGGGTGGATGTGACCAAATTTGATGGCTCGGACCCCACTGGTTGGGTAACCCAAATGGCACATTATTTCTCTTTATACGACATCACAGATGACTTGGCCAAACTATGGTATGGTGTTCTCCATCTAGATCAAGAACGTTGGCAATGGTGGCAATGGAGAAAAACTTCCCATCAAGGGTATATTGCTTGGACCCAATTTGTGACTAAGCTTTATGAATGCTTTGATACGGACACCAACCATTTGGGCCGTTTGACAAAGTTGAGACAATTCGGAATAGTACAAGACTTCATAGCTTCCTTTGAGCGCCTGGATTTTCGAACAGAGGGCATGACTGATGCTTTTTTTTTAGAGTGTTTTATCAGTGGCCTCAAGGAGGAGATTCGGGCTCATGTCCTCATGGCTTGACCTTCAAGTTGGGTGGAGGATACTAAAAGGGCTAAAAAAGAACACCAAGTTGTATCCTCTCAAAATCGAAAACCCTTCTTTATCCCTCGCCCTAAACCCGTCACTCCCACTACTCCCTCTGCCCCATTAAAGATCCAAAAATTAACCAGGGCTGAAATGGCTAAATGCACAACTCAAAGGCCTTTGTTATAATTTTGATGACAAATATTTTCCGGGCCACAAGTGTAAGGAAAAAAATCTTTTTATGGCCATCTCTGAGGATATTTCAGAAGAGGATGTTGAAACTCCCCTTGTGTCTGAGTCACCTGAAATCACTAACATAACCCCTCCCTCAGACCCTCCCGAAGTAGAACCCATCATTTCCCTCAATGCTTTCACTAGCTTCTCCACTCCCCAAACCCTCAAGTTAATTGGTTACATCAAGCATCAGAAGGTCATCATTCTAGTTGATAGTGGAAGCACCCATAACTTTATTCATTGCCGCATTGCCCAAGAAACTCATTGCTACATCCATGCTATCAACAATTTCCAAATCATGATTGCCAATGGTGGTTCCATGAAATGTGGAGGGCACTATGAAAATGTGCATCTCCAAATTGGTGACTACCACCTAAAATCCCATATGTTTGCTATCGACATGGGTGGTTGTGACATTGTGTTGGGTGTAGACTAGCTAAGAACTTTGGGTCCCATTCTCATGGATTTTAAGGAATTAACCATGCAATTCAACCAGGAAGGCCACCAATATAAATTCCAAGGCATCACTGCTGGTTCACCTGAGGTCATTAGTTCCCATCGCATGGAAAAGCAGCTCAAAAAAGGTCATTCTAGTGTCATTGCCCAAATCCATGCCATATAAGCAACAGAGACACCCTCAGTACCGCATGACCTCCAAGCCCTCATTTCTAAACATTAAACAGTATTATACACTCCCCAAGGACTCCCTCCTTCCCATGGTGTTCATGATCATTCCATTCCCCTTGTACCTGAAATCCTTCCTCCCAATATCCGTCCATATCACCACCCCTTTTCACAAAAAAATGAAATTGAGAAAATGGTCCAGGAACTCCTTAATGTAGGAATTATCTGCCCTAGTACGAGACCTTACTCTTCTCCTGTAGTCATGGTCCTGAAGAAAGAAGGTTTTTGGAGAATGTGTCTTGACTTCCGTGCCCTCAACAGACTGACCATTAAAGACAATATTCCCATTCCAGTCATTGATGACCTCCTGGATGAATTGAGTGGCGCCTAATTCTTTACTAAAATTGATGTTTGCTTGGGCTATCATCAAATACGTATGAAAGAGGCAGACATTCCCAAGACGACCTTTCACAATCATGAGGGCCACTATGAGTTTTTGGTCATGCCCTTTGGCTTGTGTAATGCCNATCCTCATCTATAGAAAAACCTAGACATACCATATTACTCATGTGGATCAAGTTCTCCATCTATTCTCTCAGCACCAACTTTTCCTGAAACAGTCTAAATGTGCTTTTGGTGCCTTAGAAGTAGAATACTTGGGTCATCTAGTTGGAAAGGATGGTGTTAGGGTGGATTCGAAAAAGATTGAAGCTATGCAAGACTAGCCGCACCCAAAGACTCTCAAAAGCTTGCATCAATTTCTGGGCTTAATAGGGTATTATCGCAAGTTTGTTAAGAACTATGGAAAGATTGTAGCACCTCTCATTGATCTCCTCAAAAAGAACTCTTTCACTTGGACTCCAGCTGCTACTCAAGATTTTCAAACCTTGAATATGGCCATGTGCACCACTTTGGTTCTGGCCCTTCCTGATTTCACAAAGACCTTTGTGTTGGAATGTGATGCCTCAGGGAAAGGAATCGATGTTTTCCTTATGCAAGAGGATCGACATTTGGTCTTCACCAACAAGCGACTGTCTGAAAGGAATCTGGGAAAACCCATTTATGAAAAGGAAATGTTAGTTATTTTGCATTCCGTTGATCTATGGCACCCTTATCTCTTGGGGCAACGCTTGTAAATTAAGACCGACCATCAAAGCCTCAAGTACTTTATGGAACAACGAATTTCCTCCTTGGAGCAACAAAAATGGGTGACTAAGATATTTGGATATGATTATGAGATCATTTACAAGAAGGGAAAAAACAATGTAGTGGCGAATGCACTGTCCTGAAAATATGAAGAAGAAGGATCCCTTTTTTCTCTTTCCTTCATTGTACCTGATTGGCTCCAAGTTGTGTGCCAGGTTTGGCTTCAAGATCCCAAAAGTTCGCATCTGATCCAACAATTATAGACCAAGGCCCCGGCTCCTCAGGGTACTCTTGGCTCCAGGATGAGCTTCGATACAAAGGCCATTTGTATTTAAGTAAAAAATCAAAGCTTAAATCCACGTTACTTTATGAGCTTCATGCTACACCCACAGCGGGGCACTCAAGGTTCACCAAAACATTGACAGGGTCAAACATTCTTTTTTCTGGGATGGTATGAAACGCGGTGTGTCAATGAAACAAGGGAGAAATAGTCAAATCCCTGGGCACACTACAACTGATTCCGATTCCACCTGCTATTTGGAAGGATATCTCTATGGAATTTATTACCGGCTTAACCAAATTGGGGAATAAATCAGTCATAATGGTGGTTGTGGATCACCTTTCCAAGTATACTCATTTCTACGCTCTTCAACACCCATTTACTGCATCCATGGTGGCTCAAAGTTTCATGGACTAGGTCTTCAAGCTTCATGGCATCCCATACTCTATTGTTTCTGATCGTGACCCAACTTTCATAAGCAATTTTTGGCAAGAACTGTTTAAGCTACAGGGAACCCAGTTGCATCTCAGCACAACTTATCATCCCTAGACTAATGGTCAAACAGAAGTTGTCAACAAGTGTTTGGAAACATATCTGAGGTGTTTTGCCTTTGAAAAACAACATCAGTGGGCTCAATGGTTACCCCTAGCCGAATGGTGGTACAACACTTCCTACCATACAGCTACTCGCATGACTCCTTTTGAAGCGGTATATGGACATAAGCCACCTTCAGTTCTCTCATACTTACCGGGTACCTCGAAGGTCCAGGCGATTGACCAAACACTTATAGTTTGAGAGGATATTCTTCATACCCTTAAAGAGAACTTGGTCATGGCACAGAATCGCATGAAGCAACAAGTAGATCAAGGTCGCTCTGAACGTCAATTTGTAGAAGGGGATTAGGTGTTTCTGCGACTGCAACCATATAAGAAAACTTCCCTCAAGGCCGAGCATTGTCAGAAGCTAGCACCTAAATTTCATGGTCCTTATAAAGTTCTCAAGAATGTGGGAAAAGTCACATATCATTTATCTCTACCCAGTCAGTCGAAGCTACATCCTGTTTTTCATGTTTCATGCTTAAAGAAGGTGATGGGAACTAGGTGCCAAATTCAAACCAACCTTCCAGAGTTAGCTGAAGAAGGATCCATTTGGCTACAACCAGAAGCAATTTTGGACCAACGTGAGCGTCGCCTGTGTTAGAGAACCATCAAGGAAGTGCTAGTCCAGTGGAAAGATACGACTCCAACAGATGCCACTTGGGAACTAGCTACCATTCTGCAGTAGTTTCCACATCTCAAGCCTTGAGGACAAGGTTGTTTTTAAGGGGGCGGACATGTTAGGGTCCTAACCCACACATAGGTAGATCAATATATTCAGATGTAATAAAGGTCAATATTAATAAGGATTTTCAATAAAATAGAATAAGACGGATGTAAGAAGACCTAATAGAAGCTTTCACTTCTAGAAGGATCTTCCTCTAGATGCTTCTCTTGATAGACATATTTAGTATAAATAAGGGTCAAGGGTATGAAAACCCTAGCTTGGATATTATTGTAACATAGCAGTTCTCGACTGGAGGTTGTCCCCTCGAAGAGGCCGGTGAACATTTCTTTTTGAATCAAAGTGTTATTTCTATTATTGTTCTTATATCATTTATGTGTTATTGTGGAGATTATGTTGGTTATATTACTGTTATTTTACCATTTCTATCATTTTATTTCTGTTCTGCATATTTATTATATCTAGTATCTTGCACTTAGATGCAGCCACAAATTACGCTGATGGCACGACTGGTGGCTGAATCACGTATGGAAAGGTGGACAAGTTTGTCCCCAATATTGGGGATCGACTCGGAATTCAAGTTCATGACTGACTTCTTTGTTTGGTGGAGAAGGCACTTGATCATTATCGAGGACTTTCCATATGCCAGATTGGATTTTTGGGGTAGCGTGGACTTAGTACTTCTAGAGGGTATTGAATGGGATGCATCAGGTACAAAAACAAAACCTTGTCATGTGATTTTTGATTTTGAAATTTATATTATTTTTATGTGTACAAAGAGGGATTTTAATAGATGTATTGTTTCATCATGTAGATAGAGGTGCATCACGTCCGACAAAGATACCGACACTAGGGCATTGTGGAGACATGAAGATATCCATGGAGCACAAGGTTGTAGTGGGAGGTATTTGGGAGGTTGAGAGGAACCTCCGAGGTCTCACTATGGGTGTTCCACCTCTCAGGAGGCGAGACATGCCTCTACATATACAAAGGCATACAGTAGGGGTTCCTGAGAGTTTGAACCACTTTCTTCGACAAGTGGCCCATGAAGTGGTGTGCTTCTCAGAGCACAACATGGTGTAGGAGGACTAGGATCCTCTATACATTTTGTAGTCTTTTCATGATGATATCATGGTCATGAGGGCCCAAATATTTCCCTTCTATGTACTTTTTGATGTAAACAAACTTTTTCTATCACGTAGTTTATATATTCGATTTTTGTGGTGCCAATGATGTTACAAATTATATTGTGTGATGTTTTTAATGTACATGTGATTCATTTTATTTATAAAATTTTTATCTATGTGAAAGATACCGATCCAAAATATAATTTGCTAGCGAATCCAAAGTTGTGTTGAGTTCTCTTGGTATGTGTCTGTATTCTGTAAATTCAAACATTCTTTCAAGATGACGAACTCGTAGGTGAAGACGCAATATGATAGGGTTTCGAATGACATAGACTCAATTAAGCTGAAAAAACACGAGTTGAGAGCCTATATTAATGATTATATGAGATATACCTAGGGAGGAGGCCTCGGTTAAAAATCCAATGACAATGTGATATTATGCCACGTTATTGGTTGTCGATCCTAGGAAAATGCCTACTAAACTCAGCAACTCAGTGGTAAATGAGCCAAGTTACAGAAGCAATGTTTTGGATGTGTCGACTAGCGCCATCCACAAACTTGACAAAGATAGGAAAGGGAGATTTCATCTGCGCACACAATCACAAGACAAAGTATAAGCGGCTAAAAAAAATATTGTACACGCAAGAGAAAAAGACACACCCCAAAAAAGCTAAAGTACATTAGTGTACAAAGCACACATGGAAAATGTTCTATGCATAGTTGTTAAGCTCTAATATTGGCTCATTACCCCTTAATTGGGGCATATTATATTAGTAATGTTATTTTATTTATGTTAGCTTTAGGACATTAGTTGTAATTTAGATTAGTAATGTTATTTTATTTATGTCGGCTTTAGGCCATTAGTTGTAATTATACCTCCTAGTCTCCTATATATACCAAGGAGACATTTTCATTTTGAATCATCTTGTACTTGAACATTNAAAGGAGGTTTCCCCCTCGAAGAGGATTATTATATGAAATTATCTCTTTTTCAAGGCATTGAGTACCTTTCCTAAGGTTTTTCTATGCTATATTGATGTTTGGTTCTTAACATATGGTATCAGAGTTCAAGGTCTTGGGGTTTCGCCGCTACATTTGATACACCGGGGAATTTTTGCTATGAATTGTTTTCTACAATGTTTCAGAAGGACTGGCTTGGATGGTATTTATAAGACAGATCAAGGTACGCTGGGTTCAAAATTCAGCTCCTGATGCCTTATACTTTCAGAGATACAACCTGTACAAGATAGGGTTCTGGAATCATCCTGAAATGAGTCATTGCAGAATTTTCGCTATAAAACATTTTCTGTAATTTTTCAGACCCTGAGCTCTGGAGGACATTTAAAGAAATTATTATTGTATCTTTGGTAAAAATTTCATCCTCTGGGTCATATTAAATTTGTAGATAAACCCTATGTAAGATAGGGTATCTGACTAGCCCTATTGACTAGTCTCAAGAAGGTGTTCCAGATAAAAAAATCATAACTTCTTCCTAGAGTATCCAAATTGTGTGGGACTAGTTGCATTGGATCATGGACAGCCTGTAGTATTTTGGGTGTGAGTTTCATAATTTTATATCAATTATGTTGTGCGGGGAACACTATACAAGTGAGATCTCCTGGAAAGGACAAAAATTGGCAAGTTATGGGGAAGTTACCATAAATTCCACTTGGCACATCCAATTTTGATCAGACCTATGGCATTGTAGAGAAGAAATATCAGAGAAATACATAAGAGAAAGTTTCATACCTAGAAGGGCCAAAAATTGGGAGATACAATAGAAGAAATATTATCTAGCAGAACCATCTCAAAATCAAGGTTCAAAAGTGATACTTGGTCAACATGCCACCCAAAAAGGGAACTTCTACACCAAATAAGCCTCCATAAAATCCTACTTGGACTCTTGATGAAGGTGAAGAAATGCGTAGGGACATAAATGAACTACAAAATAAGATGGATTCAATGGAAGCTAAGATGGATTCAATGGAAGCTAAGTTGGATACTAAGAT
>JASDQU010370015.1:0-11420 GCA_032191745.1 Picea mariana
TTTGTTTACCCAAGTTGACCATAGGATTTTCTTCGTAAGTTTGTAACTCGTTCAAAATAGACCCTCCACATCGTTCACGTAGAATGCAGGGCTTACCCCCAGAAAATCTGGAAGGTTCTCAACCCTTGTCTACAAGCTCACTAGAGGGCTCTCCTCAATAGAGTGAAGTCTAAGATGTCACCACTCCAAAAGTGGAAAGAACTGACTCTATAGAACGGTTCCAAATTACCAATTCTCGAGAGGATTTTTGACTTCGCCCCAATTCTGAGAGACGTATTATGTGAGTGAATTCTTCCGGAGACTTAGTTGTTTTGTCTTCTAGATCACCGACTGGACTTTTCCAGGACTTGAGGGCCAAGATCCTTTTTTGGCTGGTGGAATTTTTAGATGGGATCTCTTTGGCTCAGGATAAGGCATTGAAATCACCATCTCACCTGCATTCCCTAAAACCTCTGACCTAGACGCAATACCTTTTACTACTGCTTATTATTTTCCTAGTACAGAAGCTCCGCGAGCTGACCACATCTGGACCCTCCCTTTAGAAATGGTCCATTACACAGATACTATGAGTATTCACACCGATATTACAGCGGCTAGTCAAGCCCCCATTGGCACACCGCTCTCGCCCAGCGTCACCCCAACGCTTTCACCTGGATATCGTGCATTGAATGCTTCTATTCCCACTCCTATGCAAACCCCATCCGAAACTCCTGGCGGTCCCTCTTCTTATGGGCACTCTCCTCCAGGCTTCATTTCGACACTTCCTCAACCCCCTTTTGGAGGACCTTTTTCATCCTCTATCAGCGGCACTAATCCTAGTGGCACCATTCCGTCGTTCACACCAAATTACTAGATTCCTGTTTATGGACAATTTCAACAAGGAGGTTTGACTTAACCCACCCTTGTAGGGAAAATTTCCATTGGAACACAAATCCAAATTGAAACACAACCCCCAATTGGAACTCAACCCCCGATTGAAGGACAACCCCCACCGACCCCACCCTACAGACAAAACATACCTCCATCCTTGGCCTAGTATTAGAACCATCTGATACAACATAATCCTCAATCGACTAGGGGGAAACAACTTCCAGCTACATCCATGTTACCCTCTAGTATAGGCCAACCATATCCAGGTACATCCAATCTTATTTGGGGCTCGAATGCTCAAACTCACGTCCCTGTTCAAGGATATAATCCTGTGAGCTACTTTCCTCCACAACCACCACCGAATCTGCCTGGGTCTTCGCATTATATGCAAACTACTTATGGTCCCACGGGTTTGCCGATGGGACTTCCTCCCCAAAGCCACCAGTACCCGCATGTGAATAGACAGTTACCCTTCTTGGCCACTTTGGACCTCCTAGATATGTCAAGGATTTTAAACGATCCAATCCGTCACTCTCCCCATTGGCCCGCTATACCAACCAAGTTACCATATGATATCCCTAAATTCGATGGCAAGGCGGAAGAGGACCCGAACAATCACGTGATGACTTTTCACCTCTGGTGCTCATCCAACTCCTTGATGGATGATTCTATTCGTTTACGTCTTTTTCAAAGAACTCTCACAGGTTCTGCCATGAAGTGGTATATATAATTACCACAAGGTTTCTTTGCCGACTTCAACACCCTAGCTATGGATTTCCTCACCCACTACCAGTTACCGATCCATTATGAAATGAGGACCGGTATTTTGAGTTCTTTAAAACAAAACAAAGCCACTCATATATCTGATCACATTCATGAGTGGCGACGGAGACGACGTCTCATCAAACTTGAACTTCCCGATCAGTTGCCGGCAGAGTGGTTCACAAAATCATTTGTGAATGACATCAGTCGTGACATCTCCATGGGTGGAGTTGTCACGAAAGAATAGACCATAAGTCGTGCTCAATACCTTGACCTCGTTTACTCACAAATGGGTACTCTTTATGACTTACTCTTTGATGCACCTCGTCATTCCACTTCCACCACTTCAACTACTCCAGCTACTTCTCATGCAGCCGACGGTGTGATTGGCACTTTCCATGCCCAACCACACTCCACCTTGAGCAACAACCCCGAACCCACTTCTTCTAATGTTCAAAATGCTCTGTCTCCTACCCCTCCCACCGGCAAGACTTCTGAAGTAAATGCAATTCAATCTACCCCAGCCGGTAAAAAAAATACAGAAAGAGAAAGGGTAAGAATAAGGAGGAAAAAAATACTTCGCAAGCAGAGAAAACCAAAACTCTACCTGTTGACGATAGGGATAAATGCAAACCCCGATACCCTTGTCTTATCTGTGGTGATGATCACTACACAAAGGATTGTCCACGACCTGTCGAGGTTACTAAGTTCCTTCAAAGGGCCCCGAAACCACCCACTCTGGTTGTTTTGTCCCAACCCTTCCCCTCTCAACAACATACCCAATTGGTCATTCGTGATCAACCTCCCCCTTCTACTACGTATTATGTATTAATGTGTACTGATGATTCAAAAAAGAATGACATCGCACTTACCACTCGAGCGAAAGATTATTCTCCCTCTAAAGAGAAGGTTGATGATATACCTCCTTCATTGGTCCAACCCTCTCCTGTGACTCCACCTATCAACGATCCTCTTCATCTTGAATGACTGAGACTTGACACAGTTCTTCGCCCTCCTCCCAAGGGCGTCGTTCGGAAATTGGATTTCAATCCTCATGCTCATGCTACCCATAACTACAACATTTTTGAAGACCTGGCCCAAGCACCTTCAGCGATGTCAGCCCTCAAAGTCCTCCAAAATTATCCCACACAACGGAAGGCACTGTTGAAATCTATTGGTGGAATCAACCCAACGGACATGAATTTAATAATTTTTGACTTGGAAGATCACATTCCAAGGTTACCCCCTCAACTCACGTTCCAGATCCAAGTAATTGTCTCCGACAAAAAAATTTGTTGAACCGTTATCGACGAGGGTGCCTCGACATGTATCATGTCTGTTACCTGCTGGAAAGCCAACGACTCTCCCTCTTTGAATGAATCCCATAACACACTCAAAGCCTTTAATGGCTCCGGTTTTAAGCCTTACGATGTCCTTCCTTCATTGCCAATCATGCTAGAAGGAAAAATGGTCCAATTCGAAGTGGAAGTCTTTGATGCTCCTCTCGATTACAATCTTCTGCTTGGCCATAGCTAGATCGATTCCATACGCACAGTTGTGTCGACTCTTTTTTGTGTTGTATGTTTCCCACAACAAGGAAAGGTAATCATCGTCGACCAATTATCCTTCTTTAACTCGGATACGCGTACTGGCAACATACTGTTCATCGCTAAAACCCCATCGGGTTATGAGAACGTCGGTGTAGGTCTTCTCAAAGACTCTTCGTTAATGGGTACCTTCCCCATTCCACCACCCGATGTTCCACAGTCATCTGTTGCTTCAATCAACATGATCTCCACCTCGATTCATGAAACCCCTGCGTCTCATGACCCATGGATGGTACCTGACCCCAACGATCACCTTCGTTACGGTGAAAAAATTCCTTTGAGTCCAGTCGAATCTACCTATCAAGCCATTCGATCGAAAACCCATTATACCCCCTCTCTTGGTGAGTTATATCTAGATCCTTTCCATGTCATTTTTCACATGGACGAGATGATTATGTCTGTCATGGAAGACTCCCCTTGGAATGATGGACATCACCGTTCCATCCTCTTCCTAGAAAAACAAACCATCGAGAGCTACCAACAGATCTCAACTCCATCGACCGTTTTCGTCATTTCAACCGTTCTCGAGTCCACACACGATGTGTTTTCTGAAGGGAACTTAAGCAATATCTCACCCACTATTCCCCTCGACATATCCCTCAAACCTGGAATTGTCGAAAATGTGCATATCAGAGCTTCGTGTTCCCCTGATGAAATCGTCACCTACAAGTCACTTTTCAAATAATTTCATGACGTCTTAGCCTGGAGCTATGAAGAAATGCCGGGTATCGACCCCGACATTGTGATACATGAGATTAAGACATACCCAGACGCTAAACATGTCTGGCAACACCTTCATCCAGTTCACCCACGTAAAGCGGCTGCTATCAAACTTGAAGTCGAGAAATTTCTTAAAGCTGGCTTTATTTACCCGGTGGCCCTCATTGACTGGGTTTCCAATCTTGTCCCGATTGAAAAGAAACTAGGCACAATCCGCGTATGCATTGATTATAGGGATATTAACAAATCTTGTCCCAAGGAAAACTTTCCTACCCCCTTCGTCGATCAGATTGTCGACGATTGCGCCAGAAGTGAAATATTCTCTCTGATGGATGGTTTCTCCGGGTATAATCAAATCAATATTTTTCCTGAGGATCAACACAAAACCGCTTTCATTTGTCCTCGGGGCACTTTCGCCTATTGAAAACTTCCTTTCGGTCTCAAGAATGTTGGTGCAACTTTTCAATGCACTATGTCTTATGCCTTCCATGATATCAAGCACATCGTGCAACTATATCTTGATGACTTACCTGCTCATTCCATGTGCTGGGTCAATCATCCAATCCACCTTCGAGCCATTTTCCTCTACTGTCGGTTTTACCATATACGCTTGAATCCTCACAAATGCATTTTCTGCATAGAATCTGGCCGACTTCTAGGATTTATTGTTTCACGTCAATGGATCAGGGTAGATCCTTTAAAGGTTGTGGTGATCCTCAACCTACCTCCTTCTACACTTCGCCGGTTACAAAGTTTGCAAGGGAAAGCAAAATTTCTTCGTCATTTCATCCTGAACTACGCTGAGATCACTCTTGGATTTACGCGACTACTCAAAAAGGGGTCTGAGTTTGTATGGGATACCATTGCAAACAAAGCCTTTGAAGCTTTGAAACTGTCCCTGACATGTGCTTCGCTTCTCTTTCCCCCCGATTACAGTCGTGATTATTTCCTCTACCTCGCAGCCTCAGATTACACCGTCGCTATGGTTCTCGTCCAAGAGGATGATTCTCATGATGAACATGTTATCTATTACTTGAGTTGAAGTCTAATGCCTACTGAAACCAATTATTTACATGTCAAAAAAATGGCCTTGGCAGCTGTCCAAGCAGTCCAACACTTCCGGCACTATATCCTTTCTCGCAAGACTATGGTAATTTATAACTGCAGCCCTATGCAACACATTCTCACACGTCAATTGCTAGGGGGAAAATACTCCAAATGGATCATGATACTCTAGGAGTTTGACTTGGAATTCGAACGAGCTAAGTCCAAGAAGTCCTTAGTGTTTTCCGAGTTGATATGCGACTTTCCCTACTCTGAAACGAAAAATGTAGCAACCGATTCATTACCTAATGAATCCATTTTCCTAATTAGTTCCGGATATTTGGTATGGTGATATCATCGTATATCTCCAAACCCAAAATTTTCGGCCCAATTTGTCCAGTAATGACCGACGTCGAATATGCTACCAAGCTCGTCAATATATCATCCTTGGGGATACTCTTTATCATCGTGGGATTGACTCAGTTTTTTGACGCTGCCTCACATTCGATGAAGCTAAGAAAGCCTTAAATGAATGCCATTCTGGAGCCTGTGGTGGTCATATGTCCGGGTATGCTACTACCCAGAAGATATTACGAGCAGGGTATTTGTTTCCTTCTTTATTTAACGATTGCATAATCGCCGTCCAAAAATGCCACGCTTGCTAGACCTATAATCATAAGATTCAGTCACATCCCACTCCTCTTCACTCTGTGGTCTTCGTCGGTCCCTTTGCGAAATGGGGCATCGATTTCATGACATGTCACCCCTGCTCGGCCGGGGGGCATGGATACATTATTGTAGCCATAGATTATTTTACGAAATGGGCGGAGGCGATGCTGACATTTGACAATACTGGAAAGACCGTAGCATTATTCATTTTCAATCACATCATAGCTCGTTTTGGTGTTCCTCAAGCCATGGTCACTGATCATGGTAGCCACTTTAGAAACTTCATGATGTCTGAACTCACTGAAAAGTTGGGTCTTCGCCATGAAAACTCAACGCCCTATTACCCACAAGCCAATGGCCAAGTCGAACCGATTAATAAAGTTCTCATAACCATGCTTTGACGAATGATAGGGATTCACAAAACGAGTTGGCACACAATGTTGTTTTCAGCATCATGGGCTTACCGGACATCCATTAAGTTTGCTACTAGGTTTACACCTTTCCAGTTAGTCTATGGTTTAGAAGCCATTCTCCCGATCGAATGTGAAATACCTTCTTTAAAACTAGCAGTCGAACTCCTACCAAACACTTCTACTGAGGAAGAACATTTGTTGTATCTCATGCAATTAGAAAAAACTTGACATGATGCTACCCTAGTCATAGAAGCCCAGAAGACACGTGTCAAGGCCCAATACGACAAACATGTCAAGCCTCGCATTTTCTCCGAAGGAGATCTGTTCCTCCTCTACGAACAAGATCGAGATATGCTAGGGGCTAGAAAATTCGAAGCCATGTGGCGAGGTCCTTATATCGTTAGATGAGTTTTGGAGAAAGGAGCTTATGAGTTATTAGATTACAACGGTATCCCTTTGAGTGAATCCAGAAATGGATTATAGTTAAAGAAGTACTATGCATAAGGTCACCTGTGCACGAGTACTTGTATTTTATTGTATCATACTTCTTGTGTGTTACTGTAGTATGTTTTTTTTGTTATCTGGTCTCTACCCTTATGTGACGTTGTGTTTGATTTCTAGATGTCAAATTCTTCGCTACCCCACATTGGCTTCGCTGATGGTGCTAGCCGTAGTACTCAGAACCTTGCTTTTGCTGCGTGGGCAATTTACGCCCCTACAAACGAACTTATCACTCTACAAGGTGTGTGCCTCAGCCGTGCAACCAACAATATTGCAGAGTATAGTGCCATTATCAAATTGTTGATTGATGTTATCTCGCTTGGTTTCTGTCACTTGGTTGTGCAACTCGATTCGCAGCTCGTAGTACTACAGTTAAGTAATGTCTATGCTATTCGAAGTCCTACTTTGTTATGGGTGTATTTACGAATTCGCCTCTTGGAACATTATTTTGATTATATTGAGTATCAACATATTCCTAGATTTCTAAATACATTAACGGATTCATTAGCTAATTATGTATTAGACAGACATTTGGGTCATTTATAAATCAATCACATCATCACACAACACAGGATAAGCCAGTAGAAGCCATATGTATATATAACGATCAAAAAAGTTTTTTTCAAAAAAGTTCTGTCCAAGGACCAAAATTTCAAAATCTGAAGCTCATAGCTTCTACAAAGTGATGTCATGGATGACATTCATGGTAACACATGACTGCCCAGGAAACCCTACGAAGCAGTCGGCCAACAGACTTTGACACCCCCACTGTATGACGCTGGTATCGTCGCGAGACCTCTCCAAGAGGCATGTCTGGAATGTTTGCAGTCAAACTCTCCAAGTTTTGTTCCACTGCCTCATAATATTCAACGTCCCATCGTGGCACTCGAGCCACCTCTCCTCGTTGCTCAGTAGGAGAAGTACCCGGAGGTCGATAAGGCCCCACATTATGTCATCAAAAAAGAATCTTTGTAATTAGACCTTGGACGAACATAAAAACATCTGCATATGATAAAATTCACAAAAACATTTACAAAGTAAAAAATGTGTACTTCTTACTAAGATCCCCCCACTGAGCACCTTCGGGTAGGGCCAAGTCCAGATCCCCTCAGAAGTCCAACACGGCATAGGCATAATCATCGACCATCAACATCTATGGTCATAACCAGTCAAAGAAGGAATCATTGTATTTGATGATTGGTCCAGCCACATGTCGGGCCATGAGGTTACACCACCTCAACATCCTCGGATCCTCTGGAGCCGGTAAACTCCACTCAACCTACAACCTTAGCAAGGGAACCCTCTCAAGAAAGAAGGACACCAACAATGACCCATACCCAAATTGCTTCAGGTTGCCTCTCTTGCATTTAGTCAACTGCCTCTTCACGTTACGAAGGACTACGTCTGCCTAGTTAAAGACCCAAGGCTCAGTACACTCTATGGCATACTAAAAGTAGCTCTAGAGAGCCATGTGTGGAGCAACGCTCCTAGCCATAYRAGCAATGGTGAACAAAATAGTGCGAAGGGTCAAATCCYGCACCCCCCAAATGGCCACTTTCCMTTTGCTCCTTTCYGCCTCTGGAACACAGTACAAAYGACAATATTCACTCATAGGMAGCCCACCACCTCGACTACCAKTCAARCTAGCATGGTACCCAYGCCATGACAGTCTTGTCAGGAAATAAATGTCCTCAATATCTAAGGACAATGTGTGGACCTCTACGTGGAATACTTGTTGGTCCATGTCCCACATATGAACGAGATACTCCAATAGCCTGACTTGGGCCCTCATACCCGGGATCCAAAAGAATTTTAGGAGACCACAGTCTCGCAAAGCGGCAACAGTGCCCAGGTTATTCTCGACAATAGCATCATCTTCTTCATTCTCTCTTTCATGCCATTCCAGGACCATGGTGATACCCAAATACCTGCATAAGAAACATAAGAAAAAGGTCATCAACTCTCTTCAAGACTTGGTACATTTTTCATTGAGAAAACATTAAAGAAATTTTTCACTTTGCGGTTCTCGTAGGTGCCTTTGGGGTTACCTACAAGAATCATGCATTTTTGCAGGTCCCGTGTGGCTAGCCTGCGAGAATTCCTGAGCGCAAATTTGAGCCATAAAACAAGCTCAAAAACTTGAAATTTACCAATGAAAATTAAAACTTGAACCATGAAAAGATAGAAGACAAGGAGCTTACCTCACTACCGGAGATGGTTTGCCAGATGGTTGCTTGTATATTCCACAATCGAACGTCGAAATTCAAGGGCAAAAGAGGGGTTTTGGGCTAAAAACTTGGCAAAGTTACAATGACTATGGTAAAAAGAACTTTTAGCCTCTTATATTTACTTTTTACCATTTTGGTTGGTTTTTATAATGGTTTTGTTTATCTAACCTAATGCCTAATACCCCTATGAGTGTGACTTTTTACAGACATGACAACGTCGACGCCCATACGCAAGGATACATATATTTTTCTCTTTTTCATCACATTTTTGAATTGTTTTTATGGTTTTTGCACAAAACCTTGAGCTTGGTCTTTGTCCGTTCCCATGTTCGAAAATCCATGAGAATGTAATCGAGCACACTTTTATCTCTTTTTCAGGATCAACAAGGTTATACAAAAAAGGAACCCCCTGGAGTCCTCTTTAATCTCTTTTCAAACTCTCTAAACATGAAAAGATTGCCGAGTGATCTTGCTATTTTCACGCTCATTAAAGTATTGAAGAAAGCGTTTGTTGGGCGATAATTTATCTCTTTTTTAGTCTCGCCAGACTATTTTACGAAAAAGGAACCGAGAGAGTTCTCTTTTGAGTTTTTTTCTAGACTCTATAATCATGAAAAACCTTCGAGTTTTCTATCTTTGCACTCGCTAAACAAACATCGAAAGATCTGTCATGGGACCAAACCACTTCTTCCTAGGGTTCGTTAAACATACTCTGAGGGACTTGTCCAAAGGATGAGATTATATCAACAAGCATATGTTATCCTCCTCAAGCTTGTGTAAAAATAAAGAGGTACTCACCAGAAATGGTGGGGGGAAATTTGGGAAAGGTATATGTTTTCGTATTCATATTATTGGCAGTAAGTGTCACTCTTGAACATGACACCCCCTTGTTCATTATCTGAAGCCGGTTTGGGAAATCTATTTGTCTCTCATTCGATTCACTACAAGTTCATATCCTGAGTCGTCTCTGAGTCAGAGTTTCCAAATAATTAGTTGTGTCATTCATATGTTCAAGAGAAGTTCATCCGAAATTGAGTCGGCCATCTGTAGTTGTCCATTCTCTCTGTGTCGGCCTTCCCTGTGTCCAGTTCAACTTACATCATACTCTGTTTCACCTTCAAAATCTGTTACTCATTTCATGTCATTGATGGGGGATACATCAAGGCCCTCCTGTGACGAGTTTTGTTCTGTCGACTCTAGCTCATTATCCGGAAACAAGACTTAGAAATGATTTTATACCTTGGAACTTGCATGCCTCAATGGCAGGTTTCCTCACTTTCGATAGTGGGTTTTCATCATTGACCCCTGATCGGGATAGTCCGTCAAATGTTCGACCTCAACTCAGTTATTCACATTTGGTGGATTGTACTAGCATACCTTGGGAGTCATTGACATTCATGGTTATTTCCCTCGCACTTGTTAACAGTTTCATCAATGACCGGTAATCAAGTGGTTTCTACCATGTTCGACTTCAGCACATGTAATCACATGGTTAGATTCATACTTTCAGGTGACGGGATTGAAGACCCTGGGTCACATCTCTTTGATCCTGGCTGCGAAGGAATATGTATAATTTGCTGACACATAGATCCACTTTGTATGGCTCATGGCTATGTCATCTTAATTTGACTTTTCTTGCATAGATCCATAGTGTATTCTTGGTGGCTATGCGATATTTTGACTGCATGGATCCACGGTGTAAGATTGGTGGCCATGACCTATGTTTATGATGTCATTTGTCCACGATCTAAGTATGGGAATGCCTACCTCGGAACTAGTATGATATTCTGCAGATGCTTGGTTGTTCGCAGGTTTTCGATTAGGCGCGCTCTTGGTTTCCGACACACACATGCAGTTTACAAAGTATTTCGATTGTCACTGATTTTGGCTTCATACTTTTGGGGGAATTCTATTACACATGATTTTGGTCATGTATTGACAATGGTGTACTCAAGCTCCTAACAATAACTTTCTCCTGAGAAAAGTGACATTTATCTCCTTCCAGAAAACATATTTTCAAAGTGAGTTTGCAGGCTGCTTATAGCCTAGGGTGCGAGAATGACCCATTCTCGTAGGCCACCTTCATCTAGGGTGCGAACTTCTCACATTGTTGACTATACATAGGGTGCGAACTTCTCACACTGTGAACTATACATAAGGTGCAAACTTGTTTTTAAGCTTGGAAAAGAGAAGAAGTCTCGAGGGTTCTAGAAGGGAATCTTCTAGAAAATGGGTTGGCATTTGTATGGTTATCATTTTACTGGTTTCCCTGATTTGGTGGGATCATTCTCATCCATGTAACCATCTCACCCTCTCCTATATATTGAAAGGATTCTAATGGAAAAGGTTAAGCAAGATTAATTGAAGAATTGGTGAAGGAATTGTGTGAAGAACCCTGCTTGAACAGAAGCTTGGAGACTCTAGTAGGTCTATCAAGAGGAATTGGATCTTCTTAATGCAAGGATAGAGCAAGTGTGTGTGTTGGAACCAAGATTCACTGAAAGGAATATTGCAACATCAAGGCGATCAGGTTGTATCTTCTACTTTCAATTAATATGATACAACGACATGTCCTTTTCCCATAAAGTCATTCTTACTTTATTGTG
>JASDQU010370020.1:6551-17901 GCA_032191745.1 Picea mariana
CCCAGGCTTAAGCCCCCTAGGCTTAGCCCCCGGGCTCAACACTTAGCCCCTTTCCCACCTTCTAGCCCCTAATTCCTTGCCCACTCTGTGAATGCTTAGTCCCCCTTCACTCATTCATTGTGGTTGGTCTGCACCTGGTGGTGTTTATATTTTATTAAATGTTCTGCATACATACAAGTACAATGATAGACTCATGGCCTTCACCACTTAGGCTCCCTGGCCTAACAAACACATAAGTTTCCAACTTATAAGAACTTGGCTCACCAGCCTATAAAACATAATGACAATTCCTTTCAGAACTTGGTTTACAACGGGGCTCGACCTTGGGGACACTACACTTCGCACATCATTAAATACAAGAAAAAATGGCATGAAGTGGTCATACGTTTAGAGGAAATCACTTCAATATCATAAGCTAAACAACACACATTTACACTGTACATGTTATGAAACTTGTTTCTCAAGATTTTATTAATGGGAGTCTGATACAAGAAGCCATGAGATGAGAGGGATGGTTTTTACAAGAGAACATACACAAAAAAGAAGCACAAACTAAAGCATAACATGGGGGATGAATCTCTTAAATCCCTACAGCCTTGAAAATTGGTTTGTGTATGAGGGGATCTTGATCAAACAGCTCAATTATTAGATACTCTTAAATTCCTCAACATGTCAACCCTAAAAATGAGCATCTTACATTGATTTATAGCCAATTTTTCTCAAGGGAAAACCGCTCGCTTGGACCAATACTGCTTCTTGAAGATATTTCTGCTTCTTAGAATCTTGATACCTCCTCTAGAAATTTAATTGCTTTCATCTTCCAAACTGTTTTTCATATTATTTAACTAGGAAAAAATAAATTTGTACCCCAAAAGCTGACAAGTTGGTGCGAGATGGGGCATATACTCCTCATCTAATTGAACCTTAAGGTGTATTTTTTTAGCTAACTCAATGAGGTCTTCATCTATAGTGGTGGGACTATTCAACCATGGAATTATTTGGGTCATTGATTGGTTGAAAGGCCTCCCAACACCTTCCGCTCAAAACCCACCATTAGTTGGTGTAGAGTATCAATGACAGGAGCTTCAAATCTCCTTCCTCAAGTTGTTTCCTTAGGCTGGTCAATTGATACAACTATGCATTAGGGTAGACTCCCAAATTCCCTTTTGATTTACATGTTTTGCTAATGATACCCAAGAAGGACATTTCTTCCACAGTGACACATAGAACACCTTCTCCCCACATCTATAGCCAGGATGGTGTATAATCCTCTCCTGTGAAAGGGGTTTGCACATGTGGATCATCATTTGCTATATTTGGCATCAAGATAGTTGTATCAATGGAAACTAGACTATTTTCAAATGGGTTTTACCTTGGTCTCTTTGTTCTTTTCTTATAGGAGCTTGACACATGTTTGGTGAGGAAGTTGATGGAGCGATGTGACTGGTCACACCTAGCATGATCTGTTAATATTTGGGGCATGCTTGATTAATCACATCAAGGCAATGATTGTTGTCCTATGACGAATGTAGGCATGGGTATGATGATGGGTGAAGGATGGAAAACGTGACGCTAGATATCATGTTATATGTCACATCTTTTCCAACTGATTTAGCAGSATGTTAGTAAATACCCCACTTGCCTRAAACATTCTCCCTCGGGCCCCTATTTGAGTACACACATCCTTTTCCCTATGGTTCAAAGCCTTTTGAATTTGGGAAAAACACATGAAATTTGTATGACATCAGCATGGATTCATGAACACATGGYAGCTTGGAATTGGTCCATGTAGGCRTTGAYGTTTCCTATGGGACTCGACATATGTGTGGTTGGGTTCAATATGAAAACTAAAAACTATGGTGAGCCTTCTCATCATAGTTGGAAATCTTTGACAGGATTGAAAATATGCGTCATTGACTTGTGAGGTCTCTATCAACTTCCTCAATGTCCAAGTGGATTGTTATGCTGGCTCCAGGTGGCATTGAGTGAATGGTTGGATACGCAATGAGATGGTGGATGTGCAACCTAGCAAGACCAGAATGCCACTATCGCAACCCTAGGGGAGTGGTTTTGATTTTCCGTATCTTACCATGCGACACCATTATCTCTTTTCCACGTAGCTCTTTAAAAATTTTGTTGCGCCCCAATGTTGCATTAACTCTCGGGTGCCTTTTTTATGTGACATGCACCCTCAAACGTCAATCAGTCTCACTCATAGTCATCGAATGATTGGGATTGCACCTTCACCCGCACTTATTATTTAAGCCTTCTCTATATGATATGGTTCTATTTAGGTGAGGGCTTAAGCTTATCTTGGACATGATAAGAACCTTTATGCTCTCGATAAGCTCCCAAGTACTTGAAATTTATTTGCAGAACCTTAGGGATATATTTTTCTCTACAAAAATTCTTGGGCTTCCGACCATGTGCCTTGCCTCTCTGATCCTTGAGATTTGTAAGTTCCCTTTCAACCTCTTGATCCTAAATTTCAGCCCCTTTAATCTCAATTAGTGTGCACACTAATGAATGGATCAAATCCGGTACTAACAATAGAAAATATGGCATTTCTCTTAATCCCAAGAAAATTGTATCTTCCCTTACGGAAGGGAAAATTTTAGGTTTCATAGTTTCCTAATTAGGAATTTTTATAGAAGCTAAAATAATCAAAACAATATTAGGAATTCCCTTCCCTCATAACAATAAAACAATGCAATCTTTTATGGGACAGATTAATTTTTTCAGACATTTTGTCTCGATTTTTGTAGAGATAGTAAGGCCTTTAAAAAATATGATTAATAAATATGTTGTTTTCAAATGGAATAAAATTGAAAGATAATTATTCAAAGCAACAAAAGAAGCAACTATACAAGCCCTAGCTCTATCATCTCCCAATTTTAATAAAGTGTTTATTCTTTATAGTTTTTCTTTTCACTTGTTTTTTTGTTGTTGTTCTTACCCAAAAGAATGATCAAAATATTGAAATACCAATTTATTTCATGAGTATAGGTTTTCAAGGTGCAGAATTGAACTATTATGAAGCAGAAAAACATGTGTATGTAGTTTTCAAGGTTGTCAAACATTTTAGGCCTTTTCTTTTAAAGTCACACACCAAATCGATTTTTTAATATCCTTATGTTCAAAACTATATTGGAGACAAAAGAGTAAACTAGATGACTACACTAGAGGAGTATGACTTGGAAATTAAACCATCCAAAGTCATTCTAGGTCTAGGCCTTTGCAAACTAGCAACAAAATCAATTGATTTAGAGTCAGAAAATAAAACAAAAAGGAAAATGAATCAGAGTTAGAAATTAATGAAAGTTATCTTATATCTAGTCCTTCTTATTCATGGTATAAAGATATCAAGGTTTTTATTACTCATGGATTTTCTCTTCTACATTATGAACCTAAGAATAAGAGAGCATGATGATTGAAATCTACTCATTATCAGTTGATTAATAGAGTGTTATTCAGACAAAATTATGATTCTATCTTACTGAGGTGTTTAGAAAAATCAAATGTTGATAAAGTGTTATTTGATTTACATGATGGTCATGCAGGTGGACACTTTAGTGGTGATACTATTGCTCATAATATCCTATGAGCATGATACTATTGGCTAACTTTATTTAGGAATGCTCACACATATGTTTGAAAGTGAAAAGTATTCCAAACTTCTGTCAGAAGAGAGAAAAAACATACAGTCCCATTGCAACCTATGATGATTGATGGACCATTCAGAAAATGGGGATTGGACATCGTTGGAGAAACAACTCCAAATTATTCTTAGTTACACAAGTACATTTTGACAGCTACTGATTATTTCACGAGATGGACATAGGCCATCCCTCTAAAAACTATTAATCAAAATCATGTGATATATTTTATTGAACAATTTATTATTACAAAGTTTTACATTCCTAACACTTTAGTTTTTTACAATGCTTCATATTTTTCTTCAATCAAATTAAATGAGTTTGATGTAGAGAAAGGTATTAAAAATAGATATTTTGCTAACTATTATTCGCAAGGAAATGGTTTGGAAGAGTCTACCAATAAAAACCTTCTTCGAATCATTAAGAAAATTGTTAATGAAAATCAGAGAAATTGACACAAATATCTTACAACTGTGGTATGGGATGATAGGGCCACACATAAAACTGCACTGGGTAATTATCCTTACTTTATTTTTTATAGAAAGGAAGTCATTCTACCAACCAATGTAGCTTTACCTTCTTTCCAATTAGCTCAATCTATTAGAGAAGATCCTTGTCCAAAAATGCAAGAATGTATTGAGGAATTATTAAAATTGGAAGATGAAAGAAACAAAGCCAAACKGACTTTCTCTGAACATCAAAATATAATTAAGAAATGATTTGACAAGCATTTAGTTAGCAATAAAATTTCAAAATTGATGATTTAGTTCTGAAATGGGACAAAGAGGAAAAAGGAAAACATACAAAATTTCAAAAACTCTAGCTTGGTCCATTTCAAATAGCCGAAAAGGATTGCCTTTCAACATATATTCTTCAATCATTAGAGGGAGAAAAAGAATCCCTTCTAGTGAATGTCCAAATCCTTAAAAATATTTTTTGTAAGAAAAACATAAAGCTATAAATATGTAAATATGTTTGTATCATATTTTTTGTTTGATTTTTTCAATTTGTTTGTAATAATAAAAGGGTTTATTATCCTCAATAAATAAATGATATCATTTGGGTTGTACTTGGAAGCATGTCTACAACCAAAAGCATTACACTAAATCATATATATAAATTTCTATGACTTATAAGTAAAATTTATATATTAGTGGTGGAACTCCTATGTTACCAAGAATTCATATGTATATCATTAATGCATTTACGCTTTAGCTTTCTTACAATTTGATTTTTTTAGTCCCATTCATCTTACATTTAAAAATATTATACCTGAAATGTTTGGTAGAAGAAATACCTTACGATCAACTTTGTAAGTAAGCATACTTCCAAACAAATCCAAATAACTCTCTTATCACCTTGCTTCCTTAAACACCTAATTGTATATGCAATACATATATACAAATCATTAAGGGTGCAGCACAATTTAAGGGAAGTTGATAGAATTTTGTAGTGGGAAGTACAAGTAAACATGTCAGGGCTATGAACATTCACTGGTAGTGGGTCAATACGTGTATGATACCAAGGCATCTTCGTTGAGGCTATGGAAGCTCATAGGAAATGAGGCAATGCCAGGTTAAAGAGAGATGATGAACACACATAGAAAAAATTCTACTTACCTAAAGTGAAAGCCCTAGGTCACGCCTTATACCAATTATTTGTGGGCTCAAAGCTAAGGAAAATTAACCCCAGTAATTGACTTCAAGAGGTAGTCTATCAGTTACCTGATGATTGTTTTTTGGGAGAATATATTTTAAAATTATTGAACATATGGTGGTACCCATAATTAAGAGATATGTCCTTACAGTCATTGAACTTGATTTTAATATTTGGTGTGAATAATCCTTTTCAGTAAAGTTAGACAGAGATAGTTTCTTCGCCTAGTGTGTTGTCATTTGTTGAGCCTCAACAACCCCCCATGATTTGTATATTTTTGAATAATAATAATGGGTCCCTTTCTAATTTTTCGATTTGTTTCAATTTTTACATTTATTGGTTATTTTCCTTTTGATATATATTAAATATTAGAGTCCAATAAAAACTTATCAAATAATCTCTTTTAAATAAAAATAACTAAAGAATAAAAATCATTCATGATTCTCAGTGCCTCGGTAATCTGGTGGGTCAGTTATACAAGACCAAGGTATGTTGTTTGTTCTAAATGCTTATAAATTTCCTCGGTGCCCTAATGTCCTAGTTAGACCGGGTCAGCCTTCGCACTAGTTTATTTTTTACAATGATCATCTCGATCCTCGATGGTCAAGTTCCCCAGTGGAATTGAATCAGGTTTATAGTTTTGTTTAAACTCTTAAAATAAGCTCCCAATTTGACGCAGCCGCACCCTCACTGGCACGTCTGCTTCCTTAGGATATTCTTTCTACTCACGGCCCGAATAACTCAAAGGTTCCTCTAATTCCCTATCGGAAACTTTCTCACCCACAACACTCTTCAACTGATCCCCCTTAATGATCGGGAAATCAGAACTCCCAGCTTTGCAAGTTCATTGTCTATCACTGGGCTCTCGAATCCCCGAGACCCGATGGTTAGTCAACGCTGACTTTCTCTCACCTTGTCGGGACTTCTGCTCTATCGCGATTTCGCAACTCGCGATGTCGTGCACTTTGAATTGCCGTCTCCTGATACTCGATGCACCAAATCTCCGATGTGGACGTGTGAATTGACCTTTTCCACACCCCGTTGCTTTGATCGGGATTTCAGAATTCGCGGGATCACAAATCCTAATGCCAAAGGATTCAGGACTTACCTTTTCCCGATTCCTGATATGGTATGCCACCTGTCCTCCACTAACCCTGACTATGACCCACATGACTCTTCCATCGGGATATCGCGAATCGCGATTCTGAATTGCAAGAGTTTCTTATCTTTGAAAACCCCGATTCTCCAAACCCCGACTTGCTAGGATCTTCTGAAACATGTCCTCACTGATGGACGGTCCTGGACTTGTCGAGATCTCATGGATCGCGATATCGCAAGTCTTCGTGACAAAACTTGGAGCTTCGACCTGCAAATCCCCGATACACGACACCACGTGTTAATCCAATGGTCTCTGTGGCTCGGGATTGACGGCTCTGCTCCCTCCTGAGCTTCGAACCTCTTCCACACTTACACTGTAACCTCCCTGCTCCTCTGGGAAATCCAACGACCCACAGAACTTCACGAAATCTTCTCAGAGGATTTCGACCGTCCGTTTATGCAATCTACAAGATGAAGAAGTGTCTCTCCACGAGACTCGTTCACCTACTCACAAATCTACAACGCTTTCCTCGGATTTTGAATAGCAGCTTCCCTGTGCTTACCCTTCAGTGGATTCGAAGGCCTATTCCTCCTAATCTTTTCCACGACTTCAGTTTTCTTAGAAACCTCTTGCACGCACTCCTTGCGGCAACCCTTCAATCATGTCCAAGTGTTGAATTCTCTCGACTCTGCGTACTCCTGCAGCAACAATCTTCTAACACTTCCTCAGGTTCGCAACCTTGAGACCTTTAACTAGCCTGTGCACTCCTTGCATAGCTCCTGTGCCCAACTGCACCTTCTGGATGAATGAGGACAAAAGCTATCTCTAAGTGAACCCTCCTGTCAACGGACTCCTTGCGGACACTTCAACTGCACTCCTTGCAGGAAGTCTCTGGCTCAAGTAGAGAAACAATTGAAACTCATTCTCTCACCCTCTCGGAATTCAATTCAACCATGAATTTTCATACATAGCATATAAAAGAAAATGTAAACAAGAAGCAAACATTCATGAGCATAACATCAATACACAGAGAAACAACACAAACCATGAATTTGAATCAAAGCTTTCTTCTATTAATTCACATGTCTGTACATGGGTGTTCTTCATACAATTCTCTGCATGCTCTTCTTCCTACTTCTCAATTGATAATTCTCTCTCAGGCTAATGTTACAATGTACAAATGAGGGTGTCTATATACGTTTTCCCTCTTGGACTCTAAAGCTATCAAATCTAAAATTAAATTCCTATCTATCAGCATTAAATACATTAAATTCCAACTATCTACCTAAGGACGAGAGCTATCCGCTCAAGGTCCATTAAAATATACAAGTGCACCGTCTCTTAAATGACTCATTTAAGATCTACGCAACAGTTCCAAAGCAATTTCAAAAATTTGTGCTGGCTTGTCCAGCTGTCCTCCGCTTCCGCGCTGGCTCTCTTGATGGTTCTGGTGATGCTTCTGCATCATACTCCTCGGCTTGAAAACTTTAATGGGATCCTATCCATGAGCTCCTGCACGATCTGTCCATGCTTTTATATTTCCTCTTCAGTCTCCCAGCTGGAATCTTCCACTGGGTGGCCCTTCCATTTGACCAGATACTCATAGTATTCTTTCCTTCGGGTCTTCTTGCCCACTCTTTTGTTCAGTATGCATTCCATCTGCGGTTTCTCAGCAACTGGCAATTGTTTCACCCACTGGATCACTGGCTCCTCAGTTCCAGTCTCTACTTCTCTAGCCTTGTATGGGTATAAATCTGTGATATTGAATATCAGAGATATTCCGATGCCATCCGACAACTCGATTTTATAAGCGTTTTCTCTGAATTTTCTCAAGACCTTGCGTGGCCCGATTTTCTTCATCTTTAACTTATTGTATGTTCCCCTAGGGAAACTTTCTTTTCTTAAGTGTTACAGAACTAGATCACCAACTTCAAACTGAAGTTGTCTCCGATGCTGATCTGCTCTGCGCTTATATTCCTGGCTTGTTTTCATCAGTCGCTCCTTCACCCTGCTGTGAAGTTCCTTCATCACCTCTGCGAACTCTTCTGCACTAGCGCTGCTAGTAGCAGTCTGTTCTGAATCCCTCAGTTCAGAAACTCCCCTCAGCTACATCCCATATACAACCTGAAATGGACTCTTCTCTGTGCTTTGATTCACTGAATCGTTGTATGCAAACTCTGCCTGTGGCAATACATTGTCCCAACTGCTATGGTGCTCTGTCACCAAGCTTCTCAGCAAGTCTCCCAGACTTCTGTTGACCACTTCTATTTGTCCATCTGTCTGAGGATGATAAGCAGAACTAAACACCAAGTTAGTTCCTAGCTTCTTCCATAAGGTCCTCCAAAAATGCCCTATGAATTTAGTGTCCCTGTCCGAAACTATGCTTTTCGGCAATCCATGAAGTCGAATGACCTCCTTGAAAAACAGATTTGCGATATGTGTCGCATCGCTGGTCTTCTGGCATGGAATAAAATGTTCCATCTTTGAAAACCTGTCCACGACCACAAAGAATTAATCAACACCTCTTTGCAGCCTTGGCAATCCCAATACAAAATCCATGCTTATCGCCTCCCATGGCCTCTCCGGTATGGGCAATGGCTGATAAAAACCTGCATTCTACTTTCTCCCCTTCAAATATTGGCCAAATTCAACACCTGTCAATGAATTTCTTGATATCTGCTCGCATTCCCGGCCAAAATTATGACTCATTCAGCTTCGTGAATGTTTTGTCATGGCCAAAATGTCCTGCCAAGCCTCCGCTGTGCTTCTCCTTTAACAGATTATCCCTCATGGAGAAAATTGGAATACACAGTTGATTGCCTTTGAACAACAATCCCTCCTGGATCATATAATCTATCCAAGGACTTCTATCTCTGAGAACTGGATTCTCAGCGACTTCATACGCTTCTCCAAAATCTGCATCACCTACGTACATGTCCTTAAGGTTTTCAAAACCCAATGTTTTGACTCGGAATTCCTGCAGCAACAAACACTTCCTGCTCAAAGCATCAACCACTTTGTTAGCAGTACCATAAATATTCTTAATCACAAATGTGAAATTCTGCATATACTCTACCCATTTTGCATGTTTCTGATTCAACTTCTCCTGTTGAGTCACAAACTGTAATGCATGGTTATCACTGTACAATACAAATTCCTTTGGGATCAAGTAATGCCTCCACTTCTTCAACGCCTGTATGATAGCATAAAATTCTTTATCATATGTGGATTATTTCAGTTTTGCCTCATCGATCTTCTCGCTGAAATATGCAATCGGTCTGTCTTCTTGACTTAATACTGCTCCTATGGAAAATCCACTTGCATCGCATTTCACCTGAAATGTCTTCTGGAAATCCGGCAACACCAAAATTGGTTGTTCCGTTATCTTCCGCTTCAACAAATTGAAGCTCTTTTCAGCCTCTGCTGTCCAGTGAAAAGACTTATGCTGCTTCTTCACTGTATCCATCATCGCTGTGCTAATCCCACTAAAATTCCTGATGAATTTTCGGTAGAAACTAGCTAATCCATGAAAACTTCTCACCTCAAAAATATTTCTCGGTGATGACCAATTCTTAATTACTTCCACCTTATCCGGATGCATCCTTAACTCATTCGCTGAAATAACAAACCCCAAGTAAATGAGCTCTATCTTCATGAATGGGGACTTCTTCATATTTATCAACAACTTCTCCTGCTGTAGCTTCCTCATCACAATGGAAAAATGCTTCAAATGTTCAGCCACTGACTTACTGTAAATCAATATGTCATCCAAATACACAATGACGAACTTCTCGATGAATTCCCTCAGGACTTCATTCATCAACCTCATGAAGGTACTTGGCACATTCTTCAAGCCAAATGGCATGACAAGCCACTCATACAAACCTTCCTTTGTCTTGAATGTTGTTTTCCACTCATCGCCTTCCCTCATGCAAATATGGTGGTATCCGCTTTTCAAATCTATCTTTGAAAAATACTTTGCCCCGCTCAGGCAATCCATCAGATCATCCATTCTTGGCAATGGGAACCTATACCTGATAGTTATTTTATTGATGGCCCTTGAGTCGGTACACATCCTCCAGCCTCCATATTTCTTCAGACTGAGCACTGTTGGAACAACACACAGACTCAAGCTTTCCCTGACCAATCCTTTGTCCACTAATTCCTGGACCTTCTTCTTGACCTCTTCATTTTCTCGTGGTGTCAACCTATACACGGATTTGTTTGGAAAACTAGCTCCTGGTATGAGATCAATATGATAAATCACACTCCTCATCGGTGGCAACGAACGAGGTAATTCATCCACTATGATGTCAACAAACTCTTCCAGCAGTTCCTGAACCTCTTCTGGTAAATCGTCCACTCTTGTGCTAGTTAGAACAATCCTTGGTTTCCTGACCACAAAGAACTGTGGATCTTCTTTCTTCTTTACCTATGTAAGAAGCTCCTTCCCACTCATGAGAAGTACTATGTTGCTTACTTCCAGCTTCACTTCCTTATCCTTTATCGGAAGCAACATATGGGTTCTCCCATTCTTCTCCAGGGTATATGTTTTCATTCTCCCATCATGAATCACATTTCTGTCATATTGCCATGGTCTACCCAACAATAGATGACAAACATCCATGGGAATAAGATCAAACAAAATCTTATCATTATATCCACCTATCTTGAATTCAACCAAGCATTGTTTAGTAACAGTTACTTGGTGTCCTTTCTGTAGCCATGAAACTCTGTATGGACTGGGATGATCAATCATCTCCAGCTCC
Organism: Picea mariana; assembly: GCA_032191745.1. NCBI lineage: Eukaryota > Viridiplantae > Streptophyta > Pinopsida > Pinales > Pinaceae > Picea > Picea mariana. Next base: position 17,732 of record JASDQU010370020.1, read on the forward strand.
AGCTTCTCCACCATCTCCATGGATACGAGATTATCCGTGCTACCACTGTCAACAATAACCTTGCACACCCTGTCCTTGGTCTTGCAAGCTGTTTTGAACAGTCTGGTCCTCTGGACTGAATTCTCCACCTCCTTCTCGGGTGTCAAAAGGAATTTACGCATCATAAGCGA
>JASDQU010370021.1:0-10630 GCA_032191745.1 Picea mariana
TGTATGAGTTCGAGTACTTGAAATTTTTGTTGATCAAATTTTATTTCAAGAAAGCTTCTAATTCTACTAGAATGGAGGGTTTTGGAGAACCACTTCTTGATGCACTTCTTTTTTAAATGGAGGTATTTGTTTGTTTCAATTTTGCATGTGTGAAATTTTTATTTGAAAAAGATCTCGGGCAAGTTGTCTCAATTGGGCAGGCTGAGAAATAGATTGATGAAATTCTGTCTAAATATACAATCTAGTTTGAGGGGTAGAAGAACACAATTTTATCTTTGAAGAGATCTTTGTTACAAAATATTTCCCATTGTACAATCCTTTCAGTCCAAATAAGCACAACATTATTGATGAATTTTGTACAACTAGAGAACTGAAAAAAAGATTATTGATGTTCAACGCAATTAGATACAATTCCGTAGAACTCTAATCTCCCAAAAAATTCCCTTGGAGTGCCTTGATGCTACTCGGAAAAAAAATACTAATGGAATCTGGTTGGGTAAAAATGTTATCTCTTGTATTATTAATTTTCCCAAAAACTTCCCACGCCCCTTTCCTCTATAAGTGAGATGGGATTTTGTGGGTTGTCTTTGATTTTCTTCCATTGGTTGTCTTTAACTTTAGATGGCTTCTAGGCATTGAATGGCCCATTATTTTTCCCCTTCTTGATGGCTGGCTTGATGACAGGTGTGACCAATAAACCCCAAGACACCATCAAAGGTGGCATCATGCTTGTAGTTGAAGGTTGTAGTCCAGTCTGAACATATCAACACAAGATAATAGAATAGTTAGCATCACATTTTAGGCAACAAAAATAAAAGTTATTTTAAATAAATAGATAAATATGTTTGCATGTAGTCTTACCATTTTAGGTGAGGTACAAGTATCTTATGAGAAAAATAGTTGTTTCCCAAACAATTTATAACTTGCAGGCCTGTCTTCAATAGGAAGTGCTTCAGTTGGTTTTTGGGGTATTTTGGAAATAGAAATATTTTCAATGCCACATTCTAGTGATGCCAATGGTGCTTCTTTGATTTTGTTATTTCGATCAGATTTAACATTAGATGGCTTCTGAGCACCAACTAGTCCATTATTTTTGAAAGTTCCCTTCTTATTAGTTGATTCAAGAACATCTGTGTCCAATGAACTATGAGGCACTCTGAAAGCTTCCATTGTCCTCATAGGTAAAGGATGTAATCCAGTCTAAACATATCAACATAAGAGACTAAACAAGTTAGCACCCTATTCCAGTTAATAGAATTAAAGGATGTGTTCATCACCTACCAGATGTGTTAAAAGTTGGTGCCCTACCATATTCTGATAAGATTAAATTTTAAATTCAGTGCACCGAGTTGTTTTTCTACAATAAAGAACTATATTCCTTTTTTGGATATCCCCTAAATTTGCAAAAAATGGCAGTTTTAGTGTTGGATTTCACAAACACTGTGGTGAGATACTTTAGATATTTCTCAGGTAGGTGTAAGGAGATGAAGGGATTGGGTTCACAATGTAGAAGACAAATGTGAAAGGGAACCTTTCATACTCTATGCTTCATTGAAAAATCCATCTGTTACTTTGTTGGTGATTATATTTTTGTTCTAATGACAAAAAATTAGAAGCCTATTGATTGTTGTGAATAAATATATCTAACTAATTATAAAATGCTCATATTAGAGGGAGAATAAACCCAAGTGGGATACATTTCATTTATTCATTTAGATTGTCTATTGTTATAACATTGGTTTCTTATATTCTAATCATCAGTTTTTAATCTATATTGTCTTTAGATGCAAACATACAAGCTTAGATAAATTTACAATATTCCACAAGATGCCTGATAGCTTTGAGGTATGCCTCAATATTTGAAAAGTTGTCTTTTCCTTAGAATATCTCCGAAATTATTTCTTCTGCAAGTTGATTTTCTCATTGTGGGATTTTCTAGTATGTTTTGATTTTCATAATATTGGTTGTTTATAGGACTCTTCAATATATGAAAATGGTGTAAGAAACTATCACCATGTTACCCACATAAATTGAAGTCAGGATATGGCACCGATCCATAAACAAAATCAGAAATTGGTTCCTAACATTTACTATAGTGCATTAAGGGAATTTGGAGCTAAAATTTAGATCTTTGGGTGAAAGGAGAACTTTATCCAATTGACCCTATGTCCAAATATCATCCTGATTTCAAAACAATAGTAGGACTATGCTGATTTGTATTCCATGGAAACAATGGTCTTCTAGGATACTGTAGAAATTTGGATGGTAACCAGATTTCTCTTGAACAAAAAATCCAAGATCTTAGTGTCAAATTAAATCATCTCCATCACTCAAATATGGTTAATTATCATGAAATCATAAGATTGAACCAAATAATATAAATTTTGAAACAAAGACATGTGGATGAACTACTTCAATTTAAATCGAGCTCAACAAAAGAAAATGAAATGCGGAAAAATCATATCTATCATCTCCAAAAGAGACTCTCTTTAATAAAGCAAACTCCAGTGGGGTTGAGGAATATATCAAAAGAGTTGAAATCATTATCATGTATGGTAAAGAGGGGAGGTGTCTATAAAAAAAGGGTCTTTGGGGTGAAGTCCATATTAGATAAAATTTGTATTGATATTGTGGATTTGTGCAAAACTGTGTTGAAGAAAAGTGACATTCAATCAATGCTCAAACAACCATAATTTGATGCTTTGAGGAAAGAAGTAGTTAATCAATTCATTGAAAACTTAACAATTGATGTAAAGAATGTTCAAGGAGTTCATGCTGATAGAGGGATCAGAAGGGAAACATATGCAAGTATTTTTAAAGTTCCGAGAGAGGGAATTTTAAATGTCAGAACTAAGAAGATTTTGGTTCCTCGCTCTTTTCATGTGCAAAAAGAGCGTGGAATACGAAAAAAAAAATTGTTGATTCTTTGGGAGATGCATATCAATTAGAAGTAGTGCATGAAGTTGCAAGTAAGAATAAAAAGAAAGTATCAAGTTAAATTATTCCATTAATGAGAAAAAATAACTTGTGGTATGACCTAGAGCAAGTATTACAACTTATGGTGAGTTACTATGACATCTATATTGAGGAGGCATGTGGGAAATTGTTTGTTGTCCTAAAATTGGATGAGATGGAGTTAATCAACAAAGAAAAATATGAAAGAGTTTCAATCACATTAATGAATCGTTCATTAGATCCAAAACTTGATAAGACAAGTGATAAATATTTTCAAGCTCAATCTGAAGATAACCTTTTTTGGTTGGGATTTTTTCGTGTCAACAAGGAGTCCCATGAGTCCTTGAAATTTGTTTTCAGAAAAACATGTTTACCATTAATTATGTCTTCACATGATGTAGGGGAAAAATTATATGTGGAAGGATATGGTTCATATTTTGTGGAATGGCACCTTGCATCTGATTTAAAAACTCTCAAGTGTATGTACAACATTTCTCATGGTGCAAATGCAATGCATAGTTTCTTATACTGCATGAATAAAAAACAAAAATATCAATAATGGAATGGTGGTATTTTGATTTGTCATCAAAACCTTCCTCCCAACCATGATCAACTTGATTCAAATTTAGATGCGGTGCTTTCTATACCTTTGACTAGGGTGCACATGTGCACTTTGCATGCATTTGTGAGAGTTGTTCATAGGATGGTGTATTTATCTATTTTGTTTGCATGGAGCAAAACCCCACAGGCTGAAAGTAAAAAGTCAATTGAGGGAATTGAACGTGTTCTTTCAAAACCAAGTTTGCATGGTGGACATGTTAAAATTGAAAAAGATATTAAGAGGTCAAGTACATGAGGAAATCTTCCAGCAAAGCCATCAATGTCAGGTGTCAAGACACGTCTTTTTCTTGAAAACAAATGTGGACATGGATGTTGGGGATTGTATGAAAAATTAATTGATGCAGAAGATGAACACACTAGTCAAGGGCATGAATCAACTAAAAAGAAGAAATGGGCTTGGAGGTCACTTTCATATTTTTTTCTACTGATGGATAAGGAAAAATTCATGGAAGGTGATGTAATAACCTTTCAAGAAGCTATTACAAACTTCATAATAGAAATGATAGAAGCCTGGGGAGACAACCATATGACACATTGTATGGTATGTATATTAATTTTTATCCCACTAGTACTTTCCTTTGTACGTTTCTTTACTTTACATAATTTATTGTAAATTAACTTCATTTCGTACATTTGTTTGGTATTCTAAGATAGATTGATGCCAGTGTTTGTAGCGTCAATTATTTGCACATGGACCATGGTTTGCAAGAAAATATGGAAGCTAGGCCATTTGGGGTACAGGGTATGGAGAAATCACATAAGCTAGCTCATACCATTTACCATAGATGCACACAAAAAGGAGGGGGTTCCAATCATTCATTTGTTCTTGTTCCAATGGGTCAAGCATTTTATAGGCATAAAATAGATGGATTTAAGAAGAAAAAATACCTTCCAGAAACAACTAAGCTTAGTATAGTGATAAGAACAACAAAGAAAAATAAAAAATGTAAGATATCTGATGTTTCTTAAGGTGGATTTGGGACAAGTGATAGGTATGCAATCTGTATGTTAACTTTTCCACCCTTTTAATTCAATAATTTATTGTTTTTAAATCTCTTTATCATATTTTTTTTTGTAGATGTGACCCTCTATCAATGGGACCTTCCACAATAAATTCAAGTTTCCTTTAATTGTATTCTCTTCCAAATATTTTTGTAAGTTGTTAAGTTTATCAACATTATGAAGCTTATATTTTGTGTGTCAAATAATTAATTAAGGCTAGCTAGAAAAATATTCTTTTTGGTATCAAAACTAACCCAACTCTTGTACATGTCAGTAGGTAAAACATGGACATTTGAACCCCAGAAGTCTAGAAATCCATCTTCCAGATGCTTCAAGATTCATTACGTCCAAAAATCCATCTATTCCCATATCTTAATTGGTTGTAAATGCATCAAATATTCAGAGACTTGGACCTGCATTCAGTTGTTTGGGTTTATGTAATTCTATTGTTTCACATTATGGCTATATTCAATTATGATATTGCATGGCCATATTGTAGTGATTATCAGGTTGTGACCTGCATGTCATTTTGTAAACAAAGATACTTATATTACTGGAATAAAATTGAATTGTCTTCCCTTCATAGAGAAGAAATTCTAATTTTTTATTGGAAAATGAACATTGTCTATCTTTTGTAACTCCTTTGTAACAAAAGTAGAGTCGTATAATTCAATCACATCTAGAATTGTATTGGGTTCAATTCTTTTAGTTTTGTTGTCTCGTTTTTTGTTTCTTTTTTGTTTTGTTTTCAGAATTAATAATTAAAGTCAATTGCATTTTAATATGATTCCACACATATCAACATGATTGGGCAATGTGACTTGTTAAGAAAGTACCAATGATGGTAGCTACTTGGTTTATTTGTTTATCTTATTCAATATAGCCATCTCCATCAAAATTTGAAGGAAGCCAATAATGACCATGACAGAAACATAGAAAAGTCCTATGAAAAAATCCAACAAAGAGAAGAAGGGACAATACATGTCAAAAATAAAAGAAAAATGATGGAGGTCAAATATGGGACCTCAAAAGGATGATTTTTTTGGTACATTTTCCTTCATAGAAATTCAACATTTAGCTATCTATCCCTTGTAGTCATTGGCATGAAACAACAATGTGTCGTTTGGCAATGTGAAAATATGACTCAGGAAGAAAGATCATGTTATGGGAAGTGAAAGATACAGTTAAGAGGTTATACTACATACCAAAGAATTGAACATTCAACAAAAAAACAATAAGAGAAATATGGAAGAAAGCAATTTGAACCTTGATAGGATTTTGTAGCCCAAGACATGTACATGTAGACTTGCAAGTATGAGAAGTATGATATTTTAAGAATACAAACTTTTCATTATTGGCCATGATAACCTACTACGAAATTGCTTAGATGGTGGCAAGTTAAATGCCGACGAAACATGCTTAAACCTTTTAATTCTAGGATCCTCCTCATCCAATGATTCCTCTTCGTTGTAGCATAATACCCTATGCTTGAATTTGCGAAAGAGAAAAGGAAATCCTATTGATACCTTTAAGAATAATATTATATCCCATTAGCATATTTTTATATTTCCCCATCATTGACAATATTTAATTTTATATACAAATTGATCCAAAGGCAACATCACAATGATTTTTTATAATCAGTTAATACTACTATACACACAATTATGGTTGAAATTCAATCAAGTGAACCGTACAAATACCACATCGAAATCAAGCTATGTAAATTACAACCTACGGGTAAATGATAAGTTCTTTGTCATTTTCAATCAACATATCCCCCAACAATTATCATTGGCTATTCCCTATATTATCCAAATGAACATAACATGTAGGAGAAATCAACTGGCTAACCCCATGATCAAGTAGTACATTAATTTCATTTAAAACTACGTCAATACAATACACAAATTCCCATGATGGGCACACTATCACAACTTCATGTCATTTTGTTATATATCAATGTCGATATTGGATTCAGTTATGGCTTCTAATTTAAGTTGCACAACTTTGAATTCATAAAAATTGGAAGATAAATATATAATCATGACAACATATACAAAATCATATAAGTCGATCATAAAGTATCACAAAAAACATAAACAAAACAATCAAATATGCTAGCTACAGGGCAAGAACATCCCCTTCAACATACTCCTATGTTACCAAGACCTAGACCCCCTAGCTTCCTTAATACACAACTTTTCTAGTACATAAACTAGTATGAAACCCCTGGGGAATGACCTCAAGATGTTTCCTAGCTGCTAAGTAACCTGGTTTGTGTTCATGTTCAAATTCATGGAACAATGAAGTTCAAAAAAAGTTCATATCTACAAAGAAATACGATCAAATTTACCATTAAGTTCAATAGAAATAATTAATCGAATTCCATTATAACTAAATATATTAAAAAATATATATATCTATTAACATCAAATTTTACCCAAAAAGATGTCAAATTAAAAGTCAATATGAATACATACATGAAGACATAAATATATTCTTTTGTTTTTACATTTTTTAAGTTAAACAAAAAAATGAAAAGGATACAATAACGGAGGGTAAGTGTCTAGGTATGAGCCAACATAGATCATAAAATTGATGTCTGAAACAAAAAATCACTATGTTGTCATATTTCCCGAAAACGCGACATCAATAAAAAAACTCAGCGCCAACCTTGGAGAGGACTTTTGGAATCCTTCCACTACTCCAAATCTACCTTTGAAAGGCTCAATGGAAACCTAAGGGTATCTAGTTGTCATTAGACACCTCAAGAAAATAAAATGGACACCTTTTGACAGAGAAAAATATGTTTTCCCAAAGTTACTCCCAGAAGCACAGCGAAGGTCTTGAAAAAGTGGCAGAGACCTGTTTTTTATCATGTTTTTTGGAATTTTCTTCAACACTATGATCCAAAATTGCCACTAGAGTAGATATATGTGAATTACAGATCAATACCTATCCAATCATGTAACTTTTTCATCATTTATATCCTTTGAGAGAAAGTGCAGCGTGGCCACACTGCGCTTTTGTACATCAAAACTGTCAAAATCGCAAAATTTTCAAAAATTTGCCAAAATTGTCAAAATTCCTTCCAATTTATTTCTGGGACTCCTTGTGTGATGGGTTTACAAAATCCGTGATGCATCATCCAAGATATCAAATATATCTCTCCTTCTTGGCTTCTTTAGGGCTTTCCTTAGCCTCTTTTTCATGTTTTTGAGCTAACTTTAGAATCACTACAATTGAATTGTGTTTTAAAATCCAAAATCTCAACACTGCAAAGTTGAGACCCCTAATATAGATTTATGTTCATTCGAGGAAATATGGATAATTTTAAAGACATATTTAACATATAGTGAACCTACAAATATTGAGAAGCAAGTGCATATCAATATGGTCCATAAGGAAATAAGGTTTTGAGGAAAATAGTTAACTTCCTGTCTCTAGATATTGCTAGAAGACGAGAATGCCAAAACACCAAATGGGAGAAAAATGTAGAGATCATGAAGAGATTTTCCATGTAAGAACAAAATTAAGTGGGAAGTACAATTTGAATTTTGCAAGGAAAGATCATTACACTACTTGTGCAATAAATCAAAAACTAATACACATATTGTCGAATCATACAACTCAACCATGTTGAGAAGTTTATAAATAAGATATATATGTATTTTGGAATTACATTTAAATATGGAACAATGATTGATGTATGAAACAAAAAAACACTATGTTGTCATATTTCCGAGAAACACAGCGTCAATAAAAAACGCAGCGCCAACCTTGGAGAGGACTTTTGAAAGCCTTCCACTACTCCAAATCCAACTCTGAAAGGATCAATGGAAACCTAAGGGTATCTAGTTGTCGTTATTAACCTCAAGAAAATAAAATGGAAACTGTTTGACAAAGAAAAATATTTTTTCCCAAAGTTACTTCCATAAGCGTAGTGAAGGTCTTGAAAAAGTGGCAGAGACCTGCTTTTTATCATGTTTTTTGGATTTTTTTTCTACACTGTTATCTGAAATTGCCAACATAGTATATATATGTGAAGTACATATCAATACCTATCCAATAATGTAACTTTTTCATCATTTATATCCTTTGAGATAAAGTGCAGCGTGGCCACGCTGTGCTTCTGTACATCAAAACTGTCAAAATACCAAAGAATTTAAAAATTTTCCGAAATTGTCAAAATTCTTTGCAATTTGTTTTTGAGACTTCTTGTGTAATGGGTTTACAAAATAAGTGATCCATCATCAAATATATCAAGGCTATGTCTCCTCTATGGCTTCTTTAGGGCTTTCCTTAGCCTCTTTTTCATGTTTTTGAGCTAACTTCAAAATCACTACAGTTGAATTGTGTTTTAAACTCCAAAATCTCAACACTGCAAAGTTGAGACCCCTAATATAGATTTATGTTGACTGGAGGAAATATGCATAAATTTAAACACATATTTGACATATAGTGAACCTACAAATATTGGGAAGCAAGTGCATATCAATATGGTCCATAAGGAAATAAGGTTTTGATGCAAACAATTAATTTCCTGTCTCTAGATATTGCTAGAAGAGAAGAATGCCAGAACACAAAATGGAAGCAAAATGTAGAGATCATGAAGATATTTTCCATGTAAGAACAAAATTAAGTAGGAAGTACAATTTAAATTTTGCAAGGCAAGATCATTACACTACTTGTGCAATAAATCAAAAACTAATACACATATTCTTGAATCATACAACTCAACCATGTTGAGAAGTTTATAAATAAGATAGATATTTATTTTGGACTTTCATTGAAATATGGAACAAGAATCAATGTCTGAAAAAACAAATCACTATGTTGCCATATTTCCCAAAAACACAACATCAATCAAAAACACAACGCCAACCTTGGAGAGGACTTTTGAAATCCTTCCACTACTCCAAATGCATCTTTGAAAGGCTCAATTGGAACTTGTGGGTATCCAGTTATCATTAGACACCTCAAGAAAATCAAGTCGACACCTTTTGACAGAGAAAAATATGTTTTCCCAAATTTACTCCCACAAGTGCAGCGAAGGTCTTGAAAAAGTGGCTGAGACATTTGTTTTATCATGTTTTTTGGATTTTTCTTCAACACTGTGATCTGAAATTGCCAACAGAGTATATATATATGTGTGAATTAAAACTCAATACCTATCCAATATTTTAACTTTTTCATCATTTATATCCTATGATAGAAAGCGTAGCATGGCCACGCTACGCTTCTATACATCAAAATTGTCAAAATACCAAAAATTTCAAACATTTGCCAAAATTGTCAAAATTCCTTGCAATTTGTTTTTGGGACTCCTTGTGTGATGGGTTTACAGAATAAGTGATGCATCATCTAAGATATCAATTCTATCTCTCCTCTTTGTCTTCTTTAGGAATTTCCTTAGCCTGTTTTTCATGTTTTTGAGCTAACTTCAGAATCACTACAATTGAATTGTGTTTTAAAATCCAAAATATCAACGCTGCAAAGTTGAGACCCCTAATATAGATTTGTCTTCATTGGAGGAAACATGCATAAGTTTAAACAAATATTTGACATATAGTGAACCTACAAATATTGAGAAGCAAGTGCATATCACTAATCAACCCTTGATCACTTTATCGAATGTGTTTTGTAAAATATTGGCTAAAAGTTCTATCTCTATAACTAAACCCAATGATTTTGAAATAAAAAAATCCAGACATATGGCCTTCATTAGATATCACTACATTTTGGAAAATGCCATCACCATGTTGGAATTACTTCACACACACCTAGGATTTACTTTTCCTAAGGTTATTCCTTGTTTATTAGTCATAATTAGTCATTATGCAGTCTCCTATATTTTAGGGGAGAATATTCCACATGGAGAATATTCTCTTTCAGTTGACACTTCAGTTTGACTAGTTGAGTTGAGTTTAGATGTTGCATTGGTTTTGTCACCATGCAAAATTGGGATCATCACCAACTCACTACTCTTTGTTCAGTTAGTTAACTGAAGACTAGTTAACTAGTTAATTCAGCTAGGTGGTAGTTCAAT
>JASDQU010370023.1:0-11420 GCA_032191745.1 Picea mariana
AAACCGATCAAAGGACATCGTTGATCATGTGAAGATCAATAAAAGATAGGCGCAATAAGCATGATGACACAAAAGGTATCGGCAGTTCAGATAAAGATCAAAATGAGACCTCGAAAGGAGAAATTTTCATGCTTACAATTTAGAAGTCTTAGCGAAGACAAACGTGCGAAAAGGCACAAAGAATAAATTCGTCGTTCATATGAAAATTGCGACTAAAAATCAATGTTTGTGAAACATTGGTGTGGGCAGCTTATGAGACAATTGAAAAAATTGAATTGGCTGCCAACAGGTCTGTGGTATCCCAAAATGGACCCGCACCCATTCGAAGAAGATATTGGCAGTATCTATCACTATGATGCTCTTCTTGTAGGCTGTGATAATGGCCATCTTCAAAAACTTATCAACCACCACAAATACATAATCATTTCCGTTCTTGGTGGATGGAAGGTCAGACATGTAATCCATTGAGATGGATTCCCAAGGCCTCTCGAGAGTAGGAAGAGGGTGTATAATCCTTGCTTCTTGATGGTTGGCTTGGAAATGACACATGCAGTGCAAGATCTTATATACTTGTTGACGTCGTGTCGAATTTTTGGGCAATAAAATTGTTTCTGTAGAACGAACATAGTTTTCTCCACACCAAAATGTCCTGCCATATGACTGTAGTGAGCCTCCCAAATCAACTTTGCACGCTCGCTTGTGGGAACACAGAGGTGGCCCTGATGGCATAATAGTCCATCATAGATGTGAAAAATGGTGGAATTCGCTCCTATACCCAAGAGTTGATAGGTGGTGGCGAAGTCAGGGTCATGCTGATAAACTTGGGGCGGCGTAGATGCCTCATGCCCACAGGAATGGAGCACTGTGGTTAGTGCAACAATGGGAGGACGACCGAGGCAGTCAACAACAAGATTTTTGATCCATGTTTTATACTTCATGTTGAGATGGAACTGTTGTAGGTATGTAGATCACTTTTGATGGCGGTCATTATACAACTTCCCCTATGTCTGTATGAACTGTAGAGGCTTGTGATCATTGTGGATGATTGTCTCCTTTCCCAAAATGTAATTTTTCCATTGACGATAGGCTTGCATAATTGAATACATTTCTTTGTCATAGGTGGGGCATTTCCAGACAGTATTGGAGAGTGTCTCACTATGGTATGTTACTGGATGATCATGTTGAGTGAGAACTTCACCTACAGCATAGTCAGAGTCATCGGTCTCAATCTTGAACGGTTGTTGCAGATCAGGTAAGGAGAGTACTAGAGTTGAGCACAAGCGATGCTTCAGATCATCAAATGCTTGTTTTTGTGTCTTCTCCCATGTGCAACTTTCCTTCCCACTGCCCTTGGTTACTTGGCTGAGGGCCCATGCAATATGGGAGAATCCCAACATGAACCTTTGGTAGAAGTTGGAAAGTCCCAAGAAGCTCCAAAGCTCAATTAGTGTGGTCGGGGTTGGCCGGTCACGAATGACTTAGATCTTAGTTGGATACACATGTACCCCATGCTCATCAACAATGTAGTCCAAGTATTGGTCCTTGTTCATGCCAAAGGATCATTTTTCCAAGTTGGCATAGAGCTTGTGTTGTTGCAGAGTGCCCAAAACCTACTGAATATGTTGCATGTGCTCCTCCCAAGTTCTGTTGAAGATGAGGATGTCATCTAGATATACCACCACAAAAGAGTTGGTGAAGGGTCTCAATACATCATCCATCAATCTCATGAAATTTGTTGGTGCATTTGTTAAGCCATAGGGCATGATCAACCATTTGAAGAGACCTTCTTTATATTTGAAAGTTGTCTTCCATACATTAGTTGGTTCAATGGGAACCTGGTGGTAGCCAGACTTTAGGTCAATCTTGTTGAAGAACTTTTCCCCCTTGAGTTGGTCAAGAAGGTCATCAATTCGGGGAATTGGGTACTAATTTCGGACTGTGATTTTGTTTAATGCTATATAATCAATGCAGAGATGCCAGGTCTCGTCTTTATTATGCATCAACATAATCAGGATTCCGCAAGGGGAGGAGTTGTGTTAGATGTGCCCCTTTTGAAGAAGCTCTTGGATTTGGCACTTGATTTCGTCATTTTCCATCAATGAGTGATGATAGACTAGTCCATTAGGCAGCAGTGCATCAGGGGTTTGATCAATTGGATGCTTGACTTGGAAGTGCATTGGTACCCCGATGGGTGAGGAGAATATGTCTCTGTACTCTTCCATGATACCATCCACTTGCTTCTACTGCAAAGAGAGGCTTTGTGTAGAGGTCATGGATGTGGTGGTGAACTTATGCTTACTGCAAGCACGAATCACAAAGAACACAAACTTCCTGGTCTGTGAAATAATCTTACTGCATTTCTTAGTAGAGATTAAAGAAATAGTGGTAGGCAGTGCTACCTCTGGTATCTTGTACAATTGTCTACCCAAAGTAATAATAACACTGTAGGGTCTAGACTCATACATAGCATGTCGCTTCCACAAATATGGTTGGCCTAATAGAACATCAAAAACTTCAAGAAGATCCAGTTGGAATAGGTGGGTGGCCACCAATATCCACCTAGATCAATATTCTTTCGGCAAATACATATAGATAAGTTAGAATCCAAGATGTCAATGTATGCTTGTACCAAAATTTGTGTAGAAGTGGATCTTGAAAAAGGTTTCCTAGAATCCATTCGTTTAACACTAGATGGGTGGTCTCACATCCAACAACTAGATTATAAAACACTTCCTTTCAAATTAAATATACATGAGTGTGGGCATTTTTCCAAAAATTGCGCAAGAAAACCCCCGGGATCATCCTTAGACAACCCTAAGCAGAGAGAAGATTGGAAACCTGGTAAGAAAATGGCATCTTCAAGTAAGGGATTTGGTTAAAGCTCGATGCCATCTTCCTCCAAATGTCTTGGGGATCTAGATCAGGAAAAAAAATACCTGCAAATCCCCAGAAATCCACACAACAACTAACAAAAGACAATCATTTGAATCTACACTTAATACTTCAAACAAATACGAGGCTCTAGAAAGCGACTCTATAGACCATGAAGTGGATATGTACTCAAAACATCAAGAAGTATTAAACCCAAACCTTATTTGGAAAAATATATACTTCCCAGATAAAATAAAACAAACACCCGAAAGTGAGGAGGAAGACACAAATGTCAAGAGACAAGAGGATACATAAACCACAGTAGAAAATCCCTCTCCCCAACTAGGGAAAATTGTTACAAGAAGGAAGGCACATCAGGATTGAGAGGAAGGATAAATTCAAGGAGAGAAAACCAACAAAAGAGAATGAAGGAAATCGAATAGAGACAAGAGGGAAGAGACAACAAATCATGAAAAGAAAACGGGGAAACAACAATCCATTGGATCTTCACTTGGACATACCAGAAAAGGAAGCAAGGAACAAGAGGGTTATGTGTCTCCAAAACCACCATGAGGTGTTCTATCTCTCTTTTCCTAGTCATGATAGCACTCTCTTGGAATTGTAGAGGTTGGAATTGCATAGGTTTCAGGGGAAAAAGAAAATTATATTCCCTTAGAGATTTGATTAAAATAGAGAAGCCTACTATAATTCTCATTTAGGAGACTAAAATGGAAGACCAAAAAATTATTAAAGAGGGGAAAAATATTTGGAAGGATAGTGGAGGGCTGGGAATAAGTTCAAGAGGAGCATTAGGAGGAATCTCAACAATGTGGGACACTTCAAAACTTGAGATAGAGGCGTATTTTTGCTTGAAACATTGTATTTTATCTCTCTTTCATTGCAAAGACACATTTATGTCTCTTACTCTCATTAATATCTACATGCCAACTAGACATTTTGATGAGATAGGATTTTGGAACTCATTGTATGCCATAAAGGAAACTCTAGCTTTAGCCTCTTGTATCGTGGTTGGGGATTTAAACACAATATTATTCAATTCATAAAAGAGATGAGGCAGTGTTGTGCATGATCCTATGTGAGAAAAAATGGAAGACTTGATCTCTGATTGGAATTTAGTAGATTTCAAGCTAACTAAGGGAAATTTTACTTGGAACAATAAAAGGGCAGGTCTAGCTCACATTGCAGTGCACCTTGGTAGATTTCTTGTTCATAGTGATTTCTTCCTTTCAAACTTACATATCTCATTAAAAATAATTCACTTTGCAGTTTTTTTTATCATAAACCTATTGTGTTATCTCTAGAACCCCCTAAAAATTTTGGGATTATTCTCTTCATATTTGACCCTCTTTGGTTGCAAAATGAGGAAGCTTTCACTCTTGTAGTAGAGGTCTAGAGACTCCTTGTTTCAGGTTCTCTGAATTACATTTGGGATACCAATTTGAGGTCAAAAAAACATTCTTTAAAGCGATGGGCCAAGACTATAATTGTGCCTCCACAACATGAAATACTAAAATATCAAAGAGATTTGGAGGAAATACAACTAGTACTCATGGAAGAACAAAAAATTATTGAACAAATGTTGCAAGTAGAGAGAGATGCATGCCAAAAAAATACAAGAAACTTATAGAAAGGAGGAAGAAGAATGGAGATTGAATTCACGAAGTCTTTGGCTCAAATAAGGAGATAGGAACACCACTTTATTTCATAAAGAAACCAAAGAAAGAAGATAGAAAAACATAGTAAAAAAATCAAATAGTAGGTGAGAAAAGTATAGATGAGTTCATAAAAATTCAAGATGCAACAAAAGCAACACTTTGAGGAGTAATAGACTCAAGAGGAAGAAGGACCGAATAATGTACACAACAAAGAAATTTTATAACACATACCTCATATTATAACCAGGGAAGAAAACATATTCCTTTTTAAAAAATAGAAGAGGAATAAATTGCACAAGTTATCTGGAGTCTGGAACATGAAAAAGCACCATGGATTAATGGTTTTTCAATTCACCTTTTCAAATTGTTTTGTAGTCTGGTGAAAAATGACCCAAAAAAGAGGTTGAATTATACTATAACTAAGAAAAAAGTTGGTGGAGTGACCAACTCCACCTTTTTGGTACTCATTCCAAAGAAAGAAAACCCCTCCAACTTTGCTTGTTTCCAACCAATCTCTCTTTGCAATTATTCTTAACCAAAATTATTACAAATAAATTGAAGAAAGTCATGCCAAAAAGAATTTCAAAAAAGAAAGATGGTTTTATGAAGAAAAGATAGATAGTGGTGATCCAGATTTAGGAGTGGAACGAACTGATTAATAGATTGAATACAATAAAAATAGAGATATGGAGAACACCACAGATATCTAGTGAACAATATCTTTTATTGAATAAATGAAATAGGATGAAAAAGTAAAACTACGAAACTGAAACAACTTGCTCAAATGGTGGTAGATATCTCTGAGAAGCGATGTTGCTGCTACGTGCATTCGTCTAAGCAGAATGATTACAATGAGGCTCCATAGGCCTTTTTAATATTACTCATGAACTCCAAAACCCTAGACACCCAAAAACCTAACCCTAGGAGGTGAAACGCCAAAAGTCACGTGGGCCCCTATGGGTAAGTTGGTACCTCAACTTCCCATGGTTGTAAATTTTGCATACGAACTCTGGTTTAGGCATGTGATAGCCCATTGGAAAGGTCTTTTAGAGAAATAAACATTATGCCATCAAACTTTACATACTTCACATTTTGAATATGGAAAGCTAAAAAAACAGTGTTTAAGGCCCCAAAATGGCCCTGGAAGTACAAAAAGATATGCTGACATGAAAATGTCTAAAATAAGCCAGTTGGATTAGGTGGGAGGCCACTAGTCTCCTTATGGAAGATGTGTAGGGATTTAGACATCCCCAAAAGTGTAGAAACTACAATTACAAAGAAGTACAAAAGAACGCGTTGAACTAAAAACTATTGAGAGGAGCCAGTTGGAATAGGTGGGTGGCCACCAATATCCACCTGGATCAGTCCTCCCCCTTAGGAAGAAATGGTATCCATTTTGTTGAGTTCCCCATCATTTGAGGAAACTTTTACTGAATTTGGTCCTGGGTGAGCCACTTTCCTTGGTGTAGGAGTTGCCCTACCTTGGCAACCTGATAAAGATGGATCCTCTACTGGCAAATTCCCTTGACCTGTGTGTCCACTATCTGATAAGTGGATGCTTGTTCCATACAGTTAGGTTTGATATATGTTGGTGTCTATTGTTCTGTGATCTCTGAGGTGTCCAATAATGGTGGAAAATATGGCCGAAGGAGGTCCACATTGAACGCTAGGTGCAAGCCAAGGAAGGGCTGAGTGTTGAGCTCAAAATCATTACTATCCATAGCCTTTGTGATAGTTTAAGTCCCATAGCGAAGTGGGAGGAGCTTTCGATGAGGCTTTGTAAGATGTTCTTTCTGAAAATGTAAGCAGACCTTGTCTCCAACCTGAAATTGGTGCGGTACCCTATGTTGATCTTGGCGCTACTTGTACTTAGCATTAGCTTTCTGTAAAATCTCATGGACCTATTGGCAGATGTGTTGAATCTGCTCAATGAATTTGGTGGCTTTTTCGGTCTCAGATTGAACATGGGAAGAGTCTATCTGTGTGGTTGCAAGAGGTAGTGCAACATCAATGGGGCCCAAGGGTTGGAATCCTAGCCCCACCTAAAATGGGCTATGGTCGGTGGAGCTATGGAGAGCCATGTTGTAACTGTGTTGAACATAGGGGAGAATCTCATCCCATGTACTCAAATTCTTAGAGTTGTACATGCGCAGGATGTGCACAATCATTTGATTGACAACCTCTGTTTGGTCATCTATTTTGGGGTGGAAAGAAGTGGATTTAGTGAGCTTGGTGTCCAACAATGACTAGAGACTCGACCAAAATGTGTTGAGGATCCTGTTGTCCCAGTCGTAGATGATGGTCTGTGCTATCCCAAAATGGACCCACACTCATTAGAAGAAGATCTTGGTAGTATCTATCGCTGTGATACTCTTCTTGTAGGTTGAGGATGGCCATAGTCAGAAATCTATCAACGACCACACATACACAATCATTGCTTTGCTTGGTGGACAGAAGACCAAACATGTAATCCATCGAGATGGATTCCCAAGTCTTCTTGGGAGTAGGAAGAGGGGTTTACAATCCTTTCTTCTCAATGGATGGCCTGGAAATGGCACATGCAGTGAAATATGTGATATACTTGCTGACGTCCTGTCGAAGTTTTGTCCAATAAAAATGTTTCTGTAGAACCACATTTTTCTCCACGCAAAAATGTCCTGACATTCGACTGTAGTGGGATTCGAAAATCATCTTTTCACACTCACTTGCAGGAACACAGAGATGGCTCGGATGGCATAAAATTTCATCCTGAATGTGAAAATAAGTGACATTTGTGCCTATACCCAAGAGATGATAGGTGGTGGTAAAGTTTGGATCTTGCTGATAAAGTTGGGGTCACTCAGATGCCTCATGTCCACATGAATGGAGCATAGTGGTGAGTGAAGCCATGGGAGGTCGATTGAGGTAGTCAACGACACAATTTGTGCTCCCTATATTATATTTGATGTTGAGATGGAACTGTTGCGGGTAGGTGGACCACTTTTGATGGAAGTCATTCAGAAACTTTCCCTGGGTCTGTATGAACTACAAATGCTTGTGATCAGTTTGGATGATTGTGTCCTTTCATAGAATGTAATGTTTCCATTGACGACATGATTGTACAATGGAATACATTTCCTTTTCATAGGTGGGGTGTTTCCAAAAAGTATCTAAGAGCGTCTCACTATGGTATGCCACCAAATGACTGTGCTAAGAGAGAATTGCACCTACAACATAGTCAAATGCATTAGTCTCAATCTCGAACGATTGTTGTAGATCAGGAAAGGAGAGTAATCGAGTTGAGCACAAACGATGCTTCATATCATCAAATGCTCTTTGTTGTTCCTTCCTCCACGTAGACATTTCCACACCACTGCCCTTGGTCATTTGGCTAAGGGCGCATGCAATATGGGAGAATCCCAACATGAACCATGAGTAGAAGTCGGCCAGTACCAAGAAGCTCTGGAGCTCAGTTAGTGTGGTTAGGGCTGGCCAGTCACAAATGACTTGGATCTTAGCTAGATCAACATGTATCCCATACTCATCAACAATGTAGCCCAAGTATTGGACCTTGTTCATGCCAAAGGAGCATTTTTCCAAGTTGGCATATAACTTGCGTTGTCGTAGAGTGCTCAAAACCTACTGAATATAACGCATGTGATCCTCCCAAGTAATGTTGAAGATGAGGATGTCATCCAAATATACCACCACAAAAGAGTTGGTGAAGGATCTCAATACATCATCCATCAACCTCATGAAAGTGGTTGGTGCATTTGTTAAGCCAAAGGGCATGACCAACCATTCGAAGAGACCTTCTTTAGATTTGAAAGTTATCTTCCATACATTAGTTGGTTCGATGGAAACTTGCTGGTAGCCATAATTTAGGTCAATCTTGCTGAAGAAATTTCCCCCCTTGAGTTGGTCAAGAAGGTTATAAATTCTGGGAATTGGGTACCGGTTCCTCATTGTGATTTTTTTTAATGCTTTGTAATCAATGAAAATTCGTCAGGTCCCTTCCTTATTCTGCACCAGTACAATCGGGCTTCCACAATGGGAGGATATGGGTCTGATGTTTGAAGAATATCTTGGATCTAACGCTTGATTTCATCATTTTCCATCATCAAGCGATGATAGACTGGTCCATTAGGCAGAGGTGCACCGAGGGTTAGATCAATTGGATACTTGACTTGGAAGTGCATTGGTACCCCGATGGGTGAGGAGAATATTTCTATGTACTCTTCCATGATTCCATCCACTTTCTTTTGCTACAAAAAGAGGCTCTTTGTAGAGGCCACAGATGTGGTAGTGACCTTCTGCTTACTGTGAGCACGGATCACAAAAAAGATTAACTTCTTGGTCTGTGAAATGACCTTTCTGCATTGCTTAGCAGAGATTAAAGAAATAACGGTAAGTAGTGCTACCTCTGGTATCCTATACAATTGTCTACCCAAAGTAATAATAACACTGTGGGGTCTAGACTCGTACACAACATGACACATCCAAAAATACATTTTTCCTAAAAGAACATCACAAACTTCAAGGGGAGAAATATCACACAATACCTTGTCTTTGAAAGGCTTGATGTTGTAGGGTAGATGACACTATTGGATGACACAGAGATCTCTTCCTTGTTGAAACCAGTCGATGGTGTAGGGTTGTGGGTGCGGTGTCATTGGCAGGTCCAACCATTTGAAGACCTCTGCTAAGATCATGTTCTTCCGACTGCCGCTATCGACAATGACATGAAGTGGAGCCCACTTTAGCCACATGTGTGAGTGAAAGAGGTGTTCCCCTTCCTCTGGTTCTTCTGGTTCGCTTGGCTGGACTTTGGTGGTAACGACAGTGGCACTAGGTTCAACATCGATAATCTACTACCCTCCTTATAGATTTGATTTGGAGTCATAATCGTCCTCTAAGTCTAAATCCTTCAACTCGATCGCGAGTGACTGAGCGACATTCTTCGGTGTTGTGACAAAGGATTTTATGGTATTCACACCATTTTCCCGTGTCCTTCTTTGTCTTCTCATTGCCCTTCTTGTTTTGCAGCTTGGATTGGTTTTCCTGAAAGTGACCATATTTGCTTTGTTCTTTTTTGTATGGGTTGGGGCCACCTTTTCCCTGCTTCGGATGTGAGGAGTTTGCAGATCCAAACTCTCGCCTCTTCTGCTTAAATTTTTTCTCGATCTTGACAACATATCTATAATCCGTACTAAATGAGGCGATGTCCAGAAACTCCATTTTTGTTTTAATGTATCTATGAAAACATCTGTGGTATTTTGGCACTAGATGTTGATGCAGGAGCATCGCCAACACATCAAGCGGGACAGCACAGAAGAGGAGGACAGCTGGACAAGCCAACACAAATTTTGAAAACACTTTGGAATTGTTGCGCAAATATTAAATGAGCCATTAAGATGAGGCGCACTTGTATATTGTAAATGGACCTTGAGCGGATAGCTCTCATCCTTAGTAGGTAGATGACATTTAAAATAAATAATGTAAGGTAGATAGAATTTAATTCTAGACTAGATAGTTGTAGAGCGCAAAAGGGAAACAGGATATAGACACCCTCATTGTGCATTGTAACATTATTCAGAAGCATTTGGAGCAAGAAGAAGCGGAGAGCTATGTAAAAAAACTCATGTATAGACATTTGAATTAATAGAAAGCTTTGATTCAAATTCATGGTTTGTGTTGTTCTCTGTGTATTAGTGTTGAATGATAGGCTCATGAACATTTGCTTCCTGTTATACATTTGATTTTATATGCTGTGTATGTGATTTCATGTATGAATTGAAGTCTGGGAGGGAGATGGAATGAGTTTCAATTGTTTCTCTATTTGAGCCAGAGAATTCCTGCAAGGAGTGCAGTTGAAGTGTCTACAAGGAGTGCGTTGACAGAGGGTTCAGATAGAGATAGTTTTTGTTCTCATTCATCCAGAAGTGCAGTTGGGCACAGGAGCCATGCAAGGAGTGCGCAGGCCGGGTAAAAGTCTCAGGGTTGCGAACCTGAGTGAAGCATTTGACAGACTGCTGCTGCAGGTGTGCACAGAGTCAAGTGACTTCAACACTTCGACGTTGTTGAAGGTTTTCCGTAAGGAGTGCGTGCAAGAGTTTTCTTGAAGGACTTGAGGTCATGGGGAAAAGCTCAGGAGGGATAGGACCTTCGAATTTGTTGAAGGACAGCGTAGAAAAGTTGTCCCTTGAAGGTTGGCAAGAAGTGTTGCAAGTTTGCATGCAGGTGGATAAGTTCTGTGGAAGAACACTTAGTCATTTCGTGGATTGCATAAGGAAGAACGGACGGTCGATATCTTCCAGGGAAAATCAACGAATCACCGTGAGCCGTTGGATATCGCGGGGGTGCAGGGGGATACTGCAGATATTTCCATAGTGTTTAAAGCTCAGAAGGGGTAGATTCGTTGATTCAAGCTAGCCAGGGGTGTTGGATTATTCGTGAAATCGCCTATCGGGATTTCGTATAGTCACGAAATCATGATACGCGATATCCCGACAGCTACAAGTACAGTGTGGGGCCACAGGAGTTGGTGGTGGACAGGTAGCACATTGTATCGGGGTTCGGGAAAAGTAAAGTCCCGAAACATTGGACATTAGGATTCACGATCCCACGAAGTTCGAAATCCCGACGAGGTGATGGGACCGTTGAAAAGTCAAAGCCATGAGCTCATCAGAGTTTCGGCATATCGGGACTCGGGAGTCAGAGAACCGAGTTGCTCAACACCGCGAGTGCCGAGATCCCGATAGAGAAAGTCCCGACAAAGGAACGGAAGGGTCAGCGTTGACTCATATCGAGTCTCAGAGATTTGAGAGTCCTACGCTCGATCACTGACCTCGTAAGGTTGTGAAGTCCGATTCCCCGATAAGTAAAGAGAGGGGG
>JASDQU010370026.1:0-11420 GCA_032191745.1 Picea mariana
ACTTCAATCTCTTGGTCCCAGACCAAGACACCCATGCCCCAGGCATGGGTACCCTGGACCATGTCCAGGGGCCCTAGACATATCTAGGGGCTTTTATCTGCTTGGTCCCAGACCAAGAAACCCCAGTCGTATACTGGGGGCCCTAACAAGGGTCTTTTGTCATGGTACTGACTGTTTGGTCCCAGACCAAGTACCCCAGGAGTGCACTGGGGGCCCTAGATCTCGTCTAGGGTCTTAGCCATTCTTCAGGAGAATGGCTCTCGCAGCTGCTATAAATTTAACATACAGCACTAAATTGCAAGAGCAGTCCACTAAACTATGATAAGATACCACAAAAATTTCATTAATGTTTGAGCACTTTACTAAGTTGAGATCTTTTATTTCACTTTTTCTGGTATACTTTTTTTTAATGCTTAAAGGATCTAATGAATGGTCTGTTAATGCTGGTCTTATCATATGATTTAAAGGACAATTTAATGTCCTTCTCATTTGCTTTGGATGTGTCCATGTTTCACTAATATCTGATCTGATATCACGCTGTCCTAAAACTTATATACATAACAGCATTAAATTGTGGAACACTTCACATAATAACTGGCATCTAATCTCACTAAGTTGGTGGATATCTCATGACTGGCAAGTCTTCTAAATCTGGTATTTTCCCTAAATTTCCAGTGTTTGATATTGAGCTTATAGGATGGTTAAATGAATGATATATTGCATTATCCTTTACAAGTTGATGATTGCACGACATGATCTAAGATAAGTTTGGTGGATGTCATTGTTCATTTGTTTCTTTGGTTATACTTACTTCATATGGTTGAATGGTGGATATGAATGAGAACATGATCCACACTTCAGCACTTTCACATTTTCTTTACTTTGAGTAAATTGATGAAGTAAGAAATCTGATCTCCTTCCAACACATGAGCATATTTGTTGGTGTTGAGCAAATCGATTAATTCACTTGCCATGCTTTATCGTGATTATTTTCCAACATAAAACAAGCACATCTCATAATCTACATATCATTAGAAGCTTGTTTAATCTATTTGATTTAACAAACCACTTGCATGTTGTTCTCATCTTCAAACCTTGAGAGTAAGTTGGGTATAAATTGTTGGGTTTTCTTTGTCAATTTCAAGTTAGTAAAGCTCCCTTTCCATACAATGATCTAGCTTGGTTGACTTATAGGGTTGCTCCCATTGACTAGGACATCCGTTTCCGTAGTCTAAAGAGTGGGGCAAGGCCATTAAGGTGACAGTGGGTGGCTTGCTTGATAGTGCCTCTAGGCTCTCATGATTTGTGGTTAGGACTTTCTTCACCTAGTGAGAGTTTGAGTGGTAACAGGTAGCAGTGCAGATCGATCCCTGGTGGCGCGAAAGATTGTATGTTCTCGTTAATGGTTTCCCCGTTAAGATAATAATAATAATGTGTCCTTTTTATTAATATCTTGGAATGTTATTGAAACCCCATTTGCCAGTGGATAAATATTGAGTAGGACCAATAATTAAGGTTGTGATTTGGGTCTCTCCTAACATAGTAAAAATGTTTGCTCTTAGCTACTTGGACCAAAATTTTCTGTGATCTTTTGAGATTTTATTTGATGGGATGAGATATTGGGACCAACTTTATTGGCATACATTGTGCCCTCCTTGTCTTTTGTACATTATGCCTAATTTAACTATCTTCCATGTCCTCTATATCTTGTGAATTCTAAAAGCAAGGCTTCTTTCCATGGCAATGGTAAATGTCTTAAGACAAGGAGAGCCCCTAGCCTTGTAGGGAATAGAGATTGACGAATGCACAATAGACACCAAGCAAATAAATAAATTCATAATGCCGCCATACTGAACACCAAAGTTTCACCAAGTTTCTGGCAAGTGGGGACGCAGGTATGCAGGGGCATGTACCTAGTACCAGTGTTGCTAACATTGCAATGTTATTGTGATTTGGAGTGTAGGCGATAATAGCGCGTGATGATATTGCAAAAATATCACGGGGCGATATTATAGCAAGATGACCCAAAAAATCGTCAAGACGTGGATAGGCCCAGAAATAAAGCCGAAAACTTAGTTTTTTTGTCATTTTGCAAACAAAAAGAGGGGTTTGGAGAGCAAAGGAGAAAGAAAGCATTTTTTCTTTAGCCAAGGACGAGGAGGAGAGGGTTCGGAGAACAAAGGAGCTCCCCCCCATCCATTTCACGCACCCTAGTAATTAATGGTAATATTAAATTCTTAATGTAAAAGTGACATTCTCCTTTATCTTTCATTTTCAAGATGAAGGAGAATGTCACTTTTACTTAAATTTTTAACATTACCATTAATTGTTTCAAGATGTTTGAGTGGTTCCAACCTCATTGGATTTCATATGGAGAAAGTAGAATTTTAGGTTCCATTCAAAATTCAACAAACTTAACGATTTTCAGGTTTTCAAGATTGGCAGTTTCCACTAGATTCTATCATGTATGACAGTATGGAATTCGCATTTAATCAAGAGCACCAAGCCCTCTATGTACCTCGATGTTGGTGGCATTGATCGTTGAACTCTTCTGTCATGACCTTAGTGAAAATGTACCCTTCACTCAAGTAAAATCACTTATTAGGCATGTTAAGCTTTTTTATCTTATTTTAATGCTTAGAGGGTGACACTGATGATGAGGATCCTAATATAGGCAATGATTTTGATGATATGTAGTTAGTTGTTGTAGCATGATATTTTTTAGACTCTAGAGGCCATTTAGAGCCTCTTTGTTGATGTATTTCTGGTTCAAAAATGGATTGCAGTCAGTGCTATTTTGGTTATATGCACCCTTACTTGCTATATACATGAGAAAATTTGCATATTTGTGTATAATGGTTTGGATTCATATGGATGTACGCACACACACACACATATTTCTTTTTTTTTTTCAAAATTTGAATATTTTATGTATTTTTTGGTTGATCGGTTTTTTGGTTTAGTTTTTTTCCGATTCTGGTCCGGTTCACATTTTTGTGGTCGACCTGTTCGGTTCTAATAACACTGGTCAGGACATGATTTAGTGTTGATGTGTGATGTATTACAGTTTACTAGACATCTTATATATCAGTTCTCTTTTTTTTTTCCACAAAAAAAAATGTAATTTTATTCATCCAAAGAGAACCAAATTACATTTTGTAGATGCCACAAGCACAACCCAACGATGGGTATGGAATCAGAAAAAAGAAGCCCGAAGGGACAGAGAAGCTAGCTATAAAGTTGCGGAGAAAAGCAAACAATACAAAGAGCTGAGAACAACCACTAATGAGGAGCAAGAAAACCCGCCAAGATGAGCACGCTAGAAGAGCAGACCCTAGAGAAAATCCCTGGACGTTGGAAGGACCAGGTCAGAGTGGTATAAAGCTCCCACATCAAGAGAACTAGAAAGCATCGGTACCAGCGAAGACCCCCTCAAACACCAGAAAAGGAGAGACCAGAAAGCTGTACGCCCCCAATAAGGACCTCAAAGTGCCATCTCCTGCAAACACCGCACGCTCTTAGCGAGGACCTCAAAGCTCTAGCCCCAGAACCGCTTTAGAAATGAGGAAGAGAAAGACACCAACACCCACCGATAGAATCCTGATCTGAGCATACATCAAACCTTGAACATCCAGCAAAGCCAGAGAAGAAACCCTAGATGACCGAAGCAGTAGAACCAAGCAAAGCCAACCACGCAAGAACGAACGACTGTAGACAAGATCTGGCAGAAAACGAGGCCAAAACCCAGCCCCAGGAAAAGTGGCAAGAAAAAGACGGATCAGCCAGATCTGTGCCCATAGAGATAGAACCAACCATGCAGAGCCAAAAAACCTCCACGCGCGCAAAGAACCACAACAGCCAGCGGCAAGAGGACCACCGAAGAACGGTGACGGAGAAGTAGTAGATCAAGTCGCCGAAAGCAAAGCAAAAGGGTAGAAGAAACCACAGGACCAGATCCACCTCCCAGCAAATCTGCAAAACATGGAAGGAAACACCATAACCAGGCCCAAACAACAGTTGCAACAGACGAAAAACACTGGAATGAGGAAGAAACGGAGCCACCGGGCCAAATCTATGACAACTCAATCCAGAAAAACTGCAAACGGGGACGGAAACGTCGAGAAAAACAGACCACGGATGCAGCAGCTCGGGCTGCGGCTAGCAGAACCCTAGCCGCAGTCGTTAAAAAAAAAGCGTTTTTAACTTTTTTCACATCAATTCTCTTTTCTTATTTATGTGGCAATGCATTTATTTGATGATGTTGTTGCTTTAGATGTTTAAAAAATTGAAAAAAAAAGAATATTTTTGTATTTTTTTAATTTTTTCGACATTTTCCGATATTTTCCTCGATGTTGCCGATATTTTCTTTTCCAGACCCTCAGCGATATTTTTGCTGACACGATGTCGTTAACACTGCCTAGTACATCTTGAGAGCCCCCCATAAAATTTCAGCGGACAACAGGGTACGTAGGGGTATTCCTTAACATAGGGGACCCTACCCCAAATGTAGAAAATAATGCTAAATAGAAATTAAAAGCCAAAAAAATCATTAAGTTTTTTTTAATCAATGGTTAATGATTAATAACAATTAAACAAACAACGAATCACTCATAAGTTACATTTAGAAAATGTCAAAGCACACTGAAATTGTCATTTATAGCAGCAACAATATCCCATGGGCTTGAGAAATGGCCTCTCCAACAATTTGCAGGTGCCAGGTGGATTTTAATGTGAAATCAGCAAAAAATAATTACTGTTACAAGTTTTCAGCAACTGTGCCAGTGAGAAATTGCCAAATGTCCAATGCTGTCACAATTTTTTGCCCATGAAAAGGCTAAAACCTGAACTTAGAGTGCCTGTCCAATGTGTTAATTGTCCAATCCAGAGGAAAAATGCCAACAATCCTCTACTGTTATGAGTTTTCAGCCACCATGTTTCCAACCCACTACTCAATGCCAACAATCACCCTTCAAAATGATATGTTTTGATTTAGGGTTTCTTTCAAGGTTTATAGTGTGTATGAAGGTTGGTAGGATTCACTGGATGCAGAGACAAATTTAAGTTTCTTAGTTTCCTAGTGGACTTAGTTAGACAATGTATATACTCAGCGACAAGGGGTAGCATCTGCAAAAATATTTTTAGCAAATCTTAATCATATAAATCATTGGCAGCAAATATATATATGGCTTATATGTCAATTTGGCTAGGCTGTGACATTAAATTAGATTATTATATTTTTTTCCAAGGAAAAAAATCTTATAATTACTATTTATTCAGAAGTGCAAGTTATACATAAAATGTGCTTGTGGGACTGCAAAAATGCTCTTATCAGAGGATTCAAAAAGATTCTCTTATCAGTCCTAATTAATCCCTCTAGGTTGCTGATGTATTTTTGGTGTTTACTTGGTTCAGAACTTTCATCAAACACTTTCACAACATGCTCTGATACCACTGTAATAACCCCCTTACCAACTACTATTATGTTTATGTGTTTTCTGTTATGTTTAGGTGCTGGTTTAGTTCAGGACTTTTGACAAACAGTTCACAAACATACCACTGTAGTAACCCTCCTCACTGCTGTTATCAATTTTTGTTTACTGCTGTTATATTTTAGTGAGTTCTTGATGCAGGACTTACGTCGAACAATTGGCTGATATACTCAAAATCCTGCTGTAAAGTTCCCTTGCTACTGCTGTTTGTGTTTACGAGTTTTTCTGGGTCAGGCCTTTTGTCAAACATTTTGGCTGTAAGCCCAAATCCAATGTATCACACCCCTGTTTACTGCTGTTATGTGGCTGTTTTGGTTTCTTAGTGTGTTTATGATGTATGCATAGGGTTTTAGTGCCAAATAGAATTTAATTTCATGCAAAATATATACACAACAGCAAGGATAAAAATGGACATTAACATCAAACAACTGTTATGACAGCAAGAGACATGGCAAACTGCTCTTATTTATTATTAACCAATCTGCAACAAATACACAACAACAACTCACAGGTCTGGGCTGATTTGTTAGTGATCTGATCTGGAATACACTTGCAGATGATGACACGATTTGGCTGGAAGAATGGAGGTAAAGAATGTCTTTGAAATGGCTGCTGTACCAGCTCTCTAATCCACATGATCTACTGCCAAGGATGGTATCGATCTCCCCCACATGATCTCAGTCCCTCCACAGAAGATAAGTGGCCTCCACACAAGTAACTCGGCCTGCCCAAGATGATCTCGGTCTGCACAAGAAACTCGGCCCCAAGAGGAACTCAACTCTCCTTTCAAACAACATTGTCTCCTCAATGAACTTGACCTCCTCAAGAGATGATGCGTCCTCCCAAAAGGCGAACTCAGTTACTACAAGAAAGAACTCGGTCTCCTCTCAAGGAATCGACCTTTGCAAGTAGAAATGCCCCTCCACAAGAAGATCTATCTCCTCTTGGGCAACTCGGCCTCCACAACAAAACAATCCACTGTAACTAAAAGAAATCAATCTCCTTAAACTCCAATCTGTTGCAATGGATGAATCTACTCCCTTAACAATGAATGCAAGTGGAAGATTTGAATTATCTCCCCCACTAATTAGCTAGGGTGGAATCTTTCACCACCGAAACCAATTCTCAACAAGGGTTTTGCTTCAAAACCCTTGTTCTCCAAGAGCTTCTCTCCAAATCTATTCTCTCCAAATCTATTTTGTAAAATAATCAATCATAATAAGAGAAAATGAGCCCCTATCTCTTCTTTATACCCCTTTCACCTTTTTTCCCCTCAAATGACTTTTTAATTCATCTTTAATATTTTCTCCAAAATCACTTTATTTGTTTATTAATTTTTTTTTACTTCGTAAAGTGATTTATTTGACTTTAGAGCATTTCTGGGCATTGAAAGTCACTTTTTCATCATCTCAACATTTAGAGCTTTTCCTCCTGGTTCCAACGAGCTATTACACTAAGGTGCCCCCCTTAGATAATTTATTAAAATCCATTAAATAATGCTCCATGTGTTAAGGTTTAAGCTATTATTAGAGTTCTTTTCATTTCACTAGATAACAATAACATAAGATAGGATCACTGAGAAATACACAATCATAAGAGACACATCATTTATCCTGGGAAACCCTCATGGGAAAGAAAACCTAGCAAAACTTCCTTATTATAGATAGCCAATACAATGCCAAGAGATAACTCAAATAAATACAGAAAGTCCTCTCCCAAGAATGCGCCTCTCTCTATCTCTCTCTTCTCCAACTGCAGCTCCGAAACTTACTCCTCAAATGAACAAGTGAGTGTGTGTCTAAGTGAGGCACTAGCCTCCTTATTTATACAATTCTGGCACGTGTGGAAGTGTCTCTTCACTGGTAGGGCCGACTTCTTCTTCTGGGTGGTTATAACCACCTTTAATATATTATGGGGCCGACTTCTTATTCTGCCTATTACAATTGTAGTTTAACCAATCCGCAAAAGGGGATTTGGTCTTTTACAATAGCCGACATGATCAATCCGCAATAGGGGATTGATCTAATGAATAATACCACAATAATAATTAGAATACACTTTGAAGTTACATTATTTCAACACTCCCCCTTAACAAGAAGGGTATTCTACAATAGCATCAGGCGAGAGAGAGGACATCATCATCAACAACAACAGGTATATAAGAGGAAAGGTTGCATGGCCAAGGGAAAGGGGGTTTCATCATGAGCCAGCCTTATCATCTCTGTGAAAGTACTTGTGGGTAACACTGTCAGCTCTGGTCACCACGCCAAGGCATTGTCCTCTAGTTAGACCTTGAAATAAAAAGAAAGAAAAAGCAATGAATAAAAGAAAGAATAAAGGCAATAAAGGGCTTGGAAAGAATTGCATCCATGACAGGTACAACTCGCCTCCTACAAAGGCACCCACGGATAACATCACCCTTGTCTTCCACTATGTCTGGACATCCTTTGACCACACCACCTCGTGTTACATGGCTTGGATGATATCCTTTGGGAACTTTCTTCTTCTTATGGATGCTGGCCCAATAGGGCACTTTGTCTTTTTCTTCGGCTTTGTATAATAGGTCATTGTAATGTCTTTGAGCTATTAGATGATGTGCTAGGGGTTTTATGCATGCATTTGATAGAATTAATGATGAAATATGATTGACATTACTATGATCCTGAGGACTAATGAGCCCATGGAGGGCGAAGTTTTTGATGTGCAGGACCATGCTCGATGGACAGGTACTAGGTGGACCGGTACACATGGGGAGATGATTAATTTGGACCTCCATGGGGCTGAAGAGCCCATCGGATGGTTGCTGGGACCTCATCAGGGGCAGAGACAGGACAGTGATTGGTCGAGCCTTTGCACGAGAGAAGAAGAAAGACATTTTCATCCAGGACGCCTTGGCTGAGCCCAGCCCTAGGGGGTTGACCCACTGCAGGTGGAACGTGTTCCTCTGTTGACCTAGGATGTCCTCCAGAGATCCTTGACGTCACCTCCAGCGCGTGGCAGCTTTACAGGGCAGTTTGGCATGTGTGGCAGAGTTTGGAGGCCCAGAGAGGGCCAACGTTTGTCTTCTAGTGTTGAGATTTGCCCTAAAAAGGGCCAACGTCTCCCTCAAAAGGGCTGGACGTCTTGCTTATTGCTCATTTAGGGTTTTATTTAGTAGTTTAATGTAAAACAGTATGATTTTTAGTTATCAGCCTTGTCCGCTGTTTTAATGACCTAAATTTTAATTAAAGGTCATTGGATGATATAAATTGAGGATGTTTTCCCTCATTTTAAACATAACAGAATTCACTCACACAAGTGAGATCTGATTTTTGCGCCATTCTTGGGTAGATTTGTTGTCTAAGTGAGGCGCACTTGTTATTGGAAGGATATTTTTGGCATTTCTCTCAAGGAAGGTTTACAACTAGGGTTTGCTTATGCTTTTCTTCATGACATGTAAGTAAATTTTCTTGCAAAACTTCTTAAATGAATGGTTGTAGGTGTAATTTCTTGCATTTGCTTATTATATTGCTGATTTAAAACCCTAGGTAACAAGCACACAAGTAGGTCATTGTTACATGTCCCCTTAGAGAGAGATATTTTTAGCCATTGAAGGAAAGAGATTAAGCCTAGCCTTTGCTACACTTATCTTGTTTCTTCCCATGAGCTAGTGTTGAAGTTTATAGGTTGAAAAAAGGAGACGTCCTAGGCCTAGGTCGCCTACACCTAGGGTTTTCACCTTCTAGGGTTTGAAAGCCTTGTCTTTGCAACACTTTCTCCCTTAGACTTATTCTTTAGGCTAGCCGTTTTGCCAAGTTGATTTAGAGAAGGAGGAAAGAGCACGAGGCCTTGCTTAAGCAACACCGGAGTGAGCCTCTTTCCCCTAAGGTTTTGATTCTAGGGCCCTGTCTTTGCAGCACCATAGAACCCTACCTTCTAGTCTTTGAATCATCATCCTTTCAAGACCTTGTGCCCTTATCTTTTGACTCCATATACCCTAAGGCACTGATATTTGATCTCCAACGTTGGAGTTTTAGTGTACAAAACTACTTTCAAAACTTTAAATTTTCAAACCCTAACTAACATAACTAACCTAATTAGGGCTGACGTCATAATTGAATATTTCATCTTGGCGCAACAAAACTTGAATATAAGCAATTGAGTGATGATTTCAAGCATTCATCGAACAAATTGTTGATTGGATATACTGTTGGCTTAGTCATCTCTTTAGATATTGATGAATTGATGGTCTTTCATAGCTAATTGGCAAAACGTTGACTTCATTTTATATCTATTGCATTGCTTATCGAATAATATCAGATAGTCATTGAAGTACTAACCCTTTGAGTTATAGCCTGCAAATATATATATTGTGTTGCTGTTGTCTTGTTCCGGGCAGGTGTTTTCAATAGGGCATACACTTCTTTTATTGGCTGATTAGCCGAACTGTCTGACATTGGTGGTAACCTATGAGGAGGGGACTCTAAAAACCTGACCTTATATCTTCAGCCTCTTCAAATCCCAGGTTATCGGGGACGTCTCCCCTGGGCTAACCTCCCTAAATAGAAAGAACCTCCCCATCGAGGTGACATTGGGTGGGGAAGGTTCCTGTTATGCCAGTTTGATCTTTATCCTTTAGCCTATGACCTAAACTACAAACTGTGTGATAACAAGGACTAAATATAGGCGGTCTCTTTAGTAGATAATGTCATCCACCATGTTAATATTATGGTAGCTGCAGGAGGTATTTACCTCGACGTGTGAACCTGACGAGAATAGAAGACTCCAGAAAGCAAGAGAAAAACCCTAATGAGTTGGCTAATAACCCTAGAAGTCTTGTCGGCTAAAGAAGATAATTTATATTAGGTTATTAGCCTCCAAGAGAAGAAGTCGGCCAGAAATAATAATAATATACTGAACAGACACATATCCAGAAGGAGAAGTTGGCCCCGCAAATCTGATATAACTAGTATAAATACAGGGCACCAGTTCTCATTTGACACATCTCAGAATCGCAGAGCAGCAAGTGGTGCGCACTGCAGTTCCCAGTTTGGTGCGCACGTGTGGAGGAGAGCTGCAGGTGCAGCTGCTGCAGCTAGCAGTTTCAGTATTGGCTTGGACTATCTCTTGGCTAGGGTTTGGACTATCTTATCAGTTATTGTTGGTGTGCTATCCTTGGACGAAGATGCGCTACGCCTTGTTTGGCTATCTAGCCTAGGGTTTGCTTCCGGAGTAATTCTCAGTCAAGGTTAAGGTGCTCGGAGGGTGGTTTCGGCCTATGGTTGGGTGACGAGGGTATCGTCAATGGTAAAACGAGCACACATTCTTCTATATTCTAACAGGTTATGGGCCCACACCTCCTTCATTCAGTCTAAACGCTAGAAGGAAACATAGCCGCTAGGATATTGAGCTCGCTGAGGAACTGCCGCTAGGGTTACTAGCAGAAGCAGCTCCCAAGACACTGTCGCTAGGGTTACTAGCAGGAGCAGTTGCAGAAACCCTAAACCACTTGTTGAGGCACCTTAAGTGAAGAGATTGACCTAATCTTCAGACAGATCAGTGCGCCCTAGCCTAGCGCATCTCCTGATACTCTCAGCAAGCCAAGACATGAAGTTTGAATTTCTGGTCAAATCTAGGGTTTGACCAAGTCTAGCAGCCATGACGAACTCTATGAAGTCTGAGAACAAGTTAGATGGAGCCTCTAACTTTAGAGCCTGGAAGACAAGGATTGACCTCATCCTTGCCAAGAATAAAGTGTTGTATATCGTGAAACCAGAGTTTGAAGCAGGAAAAGAGAAGGAACCGCAGAACGTTGCAGCTATGGAGAAGTTCAAAGATGTTGACATCAATGCCATGAGTATCATAGTAGAT
Source organism: Picea mariana (assembly GCA_032191745.1). NCBI lineage: Eukaryota > Viridiplantae > Streptophyta > Pinopsida > Pinales > Pinaceae > Picea > Picea mariana. Next base: position 11,340 of record JASDQU010370026.1, read on the forward strand.
TCTATAAAAGACCACTTGATACCCTACATCTCCCATCTTGACTCATCGAAGAAGATGTACGATGCCCTAACAAATCTCTTC
>JASDQU010370027.1:1100-11420 GCA_032191745.1 Picea mariana
TACATCATCTCTCGAAACCATACTCCATCTGAGTAATTAGACATGATGTTGGATAAGTCACTCACTCCACAGAGTGACACAAAGCCATTCTTCTAATCCGAACATATGTCCTAGAAGAATAAATGTCCTGAATCATTTTCCGTCTTGGAAATCTTTGTCCATTGATCATCCATCTATCTGATAATCATTTCCAACACTGTTGATAGTCTTCAAGGCAATCGGAACAATATCATTCAATAGAACACAACTGTGTCTATCCATAGTAGTACACAACTACAATCCAGTGGTACACTACCACACCAAGTAGCACACAGGTACTTGATCAGTGACGTATAGTCACAAACAGTGGAACACATCCACCACAGTGGTATACATCTACTGTCAAGTGACATATAGTCTTCATAACAATCATTTGATATCAACCTACATCTAGGCCATCTGGGCCATTCTTCCACTCACATCTGTGAGATCTGGAAGAGCATCTGCCCTCAGAATGTCAAACATCAATGATGAGCTATCTGGACTATTCTTCTCAAGCAAGGAAGAATAACTGTCCCAATTTCTGAGCCTGGACCAACCCCCACCCTGGGCCATTCCTCCGGCACTAAACAAAGTGCAACCTGGAGAGAATGAGTCTACCCTAAGGAATGCCTGTCCATTGTTGAACCTGGACCATTCCCCACCCTGGGCCATTCCTTCGACACTAAACAAAGTACAACCTGGAGAGAATGAATTTGCCCTAAGGAATGACTGTCCAAACCATTTCCTAAGGAAATGACTGTCCAGCACCAACCTCCAAAACGGCCCATTCTTCGAAACTGCTCACAACTGTGAGCTTTGAAAGAATGACTGTACGACGAGACGGGCCAGTCTTCTTGAGTAACCCTCAAGAAGAGAGATTGCCCTAGACCATTCCCTATGTTAACCACAATGGGAAATCGCTATCTATGGTACATCAACAATCCATCGAACCATTTTCATTACGAAAAATGACCAGTCGATCTGGACCAATTTCCGAATTGGAAAATGCCTGTCTGTCAGAAATCTCAAACCACTTTCCGAACTAGAAAGGAACTGCTCATCCTGGACCATTTTTCGAACTGAAAAATGATTGTCCATAAGCCAATAACACATCAGTGCTCCCTCCCAACCTGGGAGTCATCTCTTCCTTTTTCAATAAGGAAGTCGTCTCCACGAGCTCTAGCTTGAGTACGCAAACTCTTTCATCTTGGACAGAAGCTTTACCAAAATGCCTGCTTATCTTCTCATCTATGGAGATATGTATTGGAGAACCACTTTCTCCTTTCTGGACTTCATCATGGAGAATGTAATGCTTGATCTCAAACGTACTTCGGTTTTTCTGGAACACTGGTTTTCTTTGAAGGCTTCATATAGCTCTGATCAATATAGTGTGTCATTATTGGATTCATCTTTTATTCCCCATTAGCTCATAACATCGTGGCAAGGCTCAAACTAGAACATATCCATGTGGCACTTCTTCTGTCGTCATGAGATCTTTGTCATGGATTGGCAATCCATCATCCTGATCTTCTGAGTAATCATTCTGATACAATATCTCTGTTATAGAAAGCCTTCACCACGCTTTTGCTATGCATTGGAGGTTCTCCACCAAGTTGTCTTCTTCCATCTGCATACAAAGGGTCTCTTTCTGGCATATCTCAAAGCATTGAGGTTGCTCTACATACGCTCTTTGTTCAATTATTCTGGAGAACAGTCTTTGCATTCATCTGATGTCAATTCCAAACTATGGATATTGTGGACGATATAATGGCTCATGTAAAGATATATCTGGTTTACTGAAACAAGTAATCATCGTAATCTTCTCCCTCCATCTGGGATAACCTCTAGTTCTAGATCTCGCAATGCTTACATCCATAAGTCTTTCATACACTGTTCTTCATCACAACTTTTAGTACCTCTGCTTGATTGCTTTTAGTGAGTTCATATCAGGCTAGTAATCTTGTGATTCTCGATACAATGACTGGTTGTTCTGGCTTTTCTTTCTTTCTTGGAATCTTCATGTTCTTCCTCATGTTTCTCTTTAGATCTTGGGTCCATGGAGTTTTCTATAGATTCCATGCTCTGAAGATTCCAACTTCTTCCTTTCATAGTAGGATTATGGATGTGGATGGATAACAAGGGATACTTTAAGGCTTCTTTTCGAAGAAGACTTCTTGTAAGGTCAAATTGAACACATACTGCTTTTCATGGCTGCTACAATGGATATACTTTATCATCTTCAATGGATCATAGGGTTAGCTCCCTCCTAATCCTTGCTTCATGTATGAATGCATGCTCTTCTTTTGGTAATATATAATCGACTCCCTCCATCTAGGAGAGTCCACACTTCCGCCTGCATCTTTATTGCCTTCTTCTGCAAGGTGTTACAGATCTTTTTCCAATTTCCTCTTGATTGCTGACTTCTTTCTGTCTTTACTTCTTCTAGGTTTCTTTCTAATTTCAGCTTATCTTGCAACTTGTCTTATAGCCATAGTGATAGCAGTCCTTATCTTGTTGTTCTTCCATAAGTATAGTTTATCTTTGAACATATTATCTTCTAAGAAATAGATATGCAAGATATGTACCGAAAAACATGGTATGTACAAGAACTATGAAGAGTATTGTTACCTTGTCTTAGAAGAAGAAGTTTGTTTTGTCCTGCTTGGCTTTCTTTGAGGGTTCCCTTTCTTCGGCAACAGACGCTTCATGTGTTTCCTTCCTTTTCTTTAACTCCGGACAATGATTCTTGTAGTGACCATACTTTTGACAATTGAATCATTGTATCCTTGACATATCTTTCTCTTGATTTGTTTTCTTCCTGGCTCCAAACTTCCTTTTGTTCCTGAAATTCTTGAACCTTGCTGTGAAGGCTTGATCATCGAAGGCTTGATCATCGTACTTCTTTTGGGGTTTCTCTTTTGCATTGATCCTTGACTCTTCTTGAGCACAGTAAGTCCAAAGTTTTTCAAATGTAGGATACTCCTTCCTTGTGTTCATGTTTGCGGCAAATGCATCCCACGTCTTGGGAAGACCATTGAGTACTATGTTTACCAATTCCTTCTCTGAATTGATCTCTTCAATAGCTTGTAGTGATCTCTTAACTAAGAGATTTTCACAAAGTATGATGTTATGTTGTCATCATCATTCATCTTCATGTCACAGAGCTCATTCTTCAGACTCATTACTTGTCCAATGTTTCTGACTAAGAAGAGGTTTGTTAGGGCATCGTACATCTTCTTTGATGAGTCAAGATGGGAGAAGTAGGGTATCAAGTGGTCTTCTATAGAGTCCACTATGATACTCATGGCATTGATATCGTCGTCTTTGAACTTCTCCATAACTGCAACGTTCTGTGGTTCCTTCTCTTTTCCTTCTTCAAACTCTGGTTTCACGATATCCAGCACTTTATTCTTGGCAAGGATGAGGTTAATCCTTGTCTTCCACGCTCTAAAGTTAGAAGCTCCATCTAACTTGTTTTCTGACTTCATAAAGTCATGTCTGCTTTGACTTGGTCAACCCTAGATTTGACCAAAAACTCAAACTTGACGTCTTGGCTTGCTGAGAGTACCAGGAGATGCGTTAGGCTAGGGCGTGCTGGTCTATCTAGAAATTAGGTCAATCCCTTCACTTAAGGTGCCTCAACGAGAGGGTTAGGGTTTTTGCAACTGCACCTGCTAGTAACCCTAGCAGCAATGCTTTGGTGACTGCTCCTGCTAGAAACCCTAGCGACAGTTCTTCAACGAGCTTAGTATCCTAATGGCTATGCTTCCTTCCAGTGGTTAGACTGAATGAAGGAGCTGTGGGCCCATAACCTGTTAGAATATGATGGATTGTGCACGTTTTACCATATACAATATCACTATTGTCACCCAACCATAGGTCGAAGCCACCCTCCGAGCACCTTAACCTTGACAGAGAATCATTCCGGAAGCAAACCCTAGGCTAGATAGCCAAACAAAGGGTAGCGCATCTTTCTCCAAGGATAGCGCACCAAACAAGAGCTGATCAAATAGTCCAAACCATAACCAAGAGATAGTCCAAGCCAAAACCAGAATCTGCTAGCTGCAGCAGCTGCAACGACAACTCTCCTCCAAACTTGCGCACAAAATTGGCTAACAGCAGTGCGCACAAGTGAGCTCTACAGTTCTGAGATTGCCTGCCAAAATGAAGACTGGCCTAAAAAGCTAATACAAATTACCCTCTTGAGCCGACTTGTCTTCAAGCGTTATTAGCCAACTCATTAGGGTTTGTTCTTGCTTCTCGGAATATTATATTCTTGTTAGGTTTACACATGGAGGTAAATACCTCCCTCAGCTACCATAATATCAACATTGACCACCATGACACTGAGTGGATGCCACATCAACTCACATTATTCACACATATGGAGCCAGTCACGTGTAGACTTTCTAGAAGATTCTAGAGGGTCCAAAACCCTAACTTTGATCGACAGTTGAGGCATGCAAAAACTCTAACCCTAACCCTAGATGGCTATAACGCCATCTTAAACACTGGGCCACTAGGAATTGAAGGGTTCCATTCTTGTTGTAATGTTATCATTCCATGGTTGAGTAAAGCATTTGGGAGTGTGATATTGAAGCAAAACATACGAAGCAAAAGATCCTGTAGTATCCATATTGGCCAAAGTGTCCATGGCAACCCCATAGTGAGAGCCCCTTTCTTTGTATTTGCATTTCATAGCTGAGAAGAAAATAGCAAAGCATTGGCCTCACCTTCTAGTTGGATTTTCCCTGCATCGGATTTCCCATGATACATCTTGTATTCACTATGTGGATGGTGTGTTATTTGCTTAGCTTCTCTCATTTTAGTTTAAGTTTATTTTAGTATTTCATTCATTAAGCTAATAATATTAAATCTGAGATCCAAAGTAATATAATGTATAATAAGAGATTTCAAAATATTGTAAGATCTGTTGTGAATCCATGGTAGTTATAGATCATATTGGTATTAGAGCTACTTTCATTGGTGCTTTTGTGAGAAGTTGTAGTATCCATGGATTGGCATAGTCTCAAAACCCTAGTCATGGTGGGTGAGTATAGTAACAACCCACGGGATGAGTCAGAGGAGAGATTTTCAAAGATGTAAGCACAAGTCATTGATGTCTCTCACAACATGACCATCCTCATGGCAGCATTAGAGAACAAGTTTAAAAGTTTCGAGGATTTTGCTAGCTATAACTTAGAAGCTGGCTCGGATAGGAAATTTGGAGATAATGAAGACCCAAAAAAGGAGTTGAAAAAAGAGTCCAAGAAACAAAGACCATGTTCCAGTACCATCACTTCTTCTCAATCTCTATTTAAAGTGGACATCAAGCCCTGCTCGACTGAAGTTAGAGGACCATGCCCAAACCTAGTGGGAAATTCACACAAAAATGCTTAGGTTGGAGGGTGATCCCCCAGTGACTAAGTGGGAGGTCTTTAAAACCCTCATTAAGTTCTAGTTCCGCCCTATTGAGTATGAAGAGGGCCAGAGGATCCGTTGGCATTACCTCTGATAGAGGCAAGGGCAAAGTTTGCAAGAGTACACCATTGAGTTTAGGAAAATGGCCATTATGTTGGGTATATCTCCCAAGAACTAGGATGTACTCAAGTATCTAGGTGGTCAACACAGTCATTTATGGAGGCAAGTGATGCTCTTTAAACCTAGGATAGTTGATGAGGCTTTTATGCAACATAGTCTCTAGAGAACATGGGTAAGAATAAAGGACAACGAAGTGGTTCCAAGCATAAAGACCACCGACACGCTTTTGAGTAGGGAAAGAAGAAGTGGAAAGGATAGGACAAGAAGACAATAGTCACTACATATCAATGCAAGGATCCAAACAACCACTACAACCATTGTAATATTGATGATCAAATTGAAGAGAAGTGTTGGAAGCTACATCCAGAGTTGAATCCAATGAATTGCAAGAAGGATGCCAAGAAGAATAACATGCTAATTGTGGATTCACGCAACCAAGTAGAGAGCAACTCAAATGTAGATGAAAATATTGTTTGCACTGCAATGCAGAAGGAGGTGATCCGGATTTACAACTGGAACGAAAAGGAATATAAATGTATAGCAAAGAAATACACAGAGATACAGTAAGACTTGACTTTTATTAATAAAGAGAATATGCTGAAACTGTAAAAATACAAACTGAAACAAACTTGCTCGAATGGTGGCATCCTATCTCTGAGAAGAGATGTGACAACTACGCTCATTCGCAAGAAGAGGGTTACAATGAGGCTCCAAAGGCCTTTTTAACATAAAGCATAAATGAGAAAACCCTAAACATCTAAAATACTAACCCTAGGAGATGAAGCACCAAAATTCATGTGAGCCTCGATGGGGCAAGTTGGTACATCAACTTCCCCGAGTCGTAACTTTTGCATACGATCTCCGTGGCACACAATAGCTTATTGGAAAGAACTATCCGACTACACATGTTTCCGTCACACTCTGGCTAAAGCCACTATGTGACTGTGTCGCGCCCAAAAAACGTTGTTTAGGGTCTCAAAACGGCCCCAAAAATTTAGGACCCGAAAAACTAGGAAAACTGCCAAAATGAAAACTTTTCTTTGAGCCAGTGCAATAGGTGAGTGGCCACCGATATCCACCTGGATCAGTCCTCACCCCTTAGGAAGCAATGGTCTCCATTGCATTGAGTGCCCCCATCAAATGGGGAAACTTCTGTTGAACTTGGCCCTAGGTAAGCCACTTGCCTTGGTGCAGGAACTGCCCTGCTTTGGCAACCCGATAAAGTTGGATCCTCTGTTGTCAAGTGCCCTTAATCTGAGTGTCCTTGATCTGATCAATGGCTGCATGTTCCATGCAGTTGGGATTGAGCTCTGTCGGTGTCAACTGCTCTGCAATCTCTAATGTGTCCAATAATGGAGGGAAGTATGGCCGAAGGAGGTCCACATTGAACACAAGGTGTGGGCCAAGGAAGGGGGGAATACTTAGCTCAGAAGCATTGTCACCCACAACCTTGGTGATGGTGTAAGGTCCATAATGAAGTGGACGAAGCTTGCAATCGGGTCCTGTAAGGCGCTCTTTCTGCAAATGCAACCAGACCTTGTCTCCCACCTGAAACTTGTGCGACACTTGGTGTTGATCATGGCGTTGTTTGTACTTAGCATTGGCTTTCTGTAAAAAATCATGGACCTGTTGCCTGATGTGATGAATTCATTGAACTTGGTGGCTTTGTCGGCCTCAAATTGAGTAAGGGATGATTCTTCCTGTGTGGATGCAAGGGGTAGTGTGACATCAATGGGACCTGTTGCCGCCTAATACGCACCTACAAACATGGAGAAGTATCCAACCCACTTTGTGCGTCCTTGGAGGCACAAACCTGAGTCTAGACCCACTGTCACCTCGATCTAGACTCCTTCTGTCTAGGCCCACTCCTAGGGAAGCCAAGGGGGGTAAACCCTATTAAACTATGTGAAGGTTTATTTTAGTTCTAGGAGTTAATTAATTTATGGATTAAGGAGACCCAACCCAATGACAAGCAACAATGCAAAATGCAATTCTTTCAATGACAGGGAAATCCTTTCTTTTACAAAATAACAATTAGACCAGTGCCTAAAGATTACTAAAATTCACTTATTGAGATATGCACAATGAAAGATACTTCTACAACTTGAAACAAAATATGGAATATCTACACGATGATTTAAACAATAACATTACACTTAAAACAATTATCTCTCAAAAAATAAAGAATGATAAGTAAATATCAAATAAAGAATGCTTTGACAAGTAAATATTCACATGTAAAGAACTTGCTGGAAAAAAAAAATGAAATGTAAATGGTTGAAAGTAAATTGCAAGAAAAGGCAATTGCAAGAATTGAAATGTAAAAGTTTGGCAATGTGAGTAGGTTGCTTTTAATAAATTTTAGGTCTCTCTTTGACTTAGGGTAATTAGATGTGAATGGCAATAATCCTAAACTATGTGACTGCCCCAAGTTCCTTATCCTTCAACTAAGAGGATGTGTTGGGTGCTCAACAAGGGAACAACAAGGTTCCCCCCTAACTCCACAGGTCAAAGCCAAAGTCTTGGGCTCTGAACAAGGAGGAAATTTAGTGCCCCGAAACTGTCCCCGGCTTCAACCCCTTCTAGCCTCCTCAAATCACCTCTATTTAGTGGTTGAACAAAGATAAAACTGAGTGCCTAATTAGACTAGCCACATGATCCTTTGCCCTTTCTTGTTACCCAAGATCCACAAAGTGGCAAGGGAAGGGAATACGGGGCAACGCTTACTTGCAAAAATGAAAACTTTAACTACAAGCCAGCACGATTTTGCAAGGGTGGCAAAGCCACTCACATGCAAGGTGTGGGAAAAACAACAAAAAATAACTTAGAAAGGAGGAAATAACTAACTAGCCACACAACTTTGCCTCAAGGACGAAGGTGGGCAAATTTGAAACAAGTTTTAAGGCCTCACAACTTTGGCACAATGTGGATGACAAGCCTACCTATTTTGTGACCAAGGTGGGCAAAAGACTTATGTAAGAGTCAGAAAATGTTAACTACTCTGGCCAACACGGTATTGCAAGGGTGGCAAAACCACTCACATGCAAGGTGTGGGCACTTGAACACTTGAAATACTTTACAATTTTGCAAATAACAACATGAATGAAGAATGCAAGCCCAAGAGACACTCTTGGGCTGCTTACAATGATTTAGAAAGAAAGAGAAGGAAGGGGGTTTTGCACCACAACTCTTGCATGCTTCATTGAGCTCTCTGTGGGCACAAATGGGCAGCACCTCCCCTTAACTTGGCAAGAACCTGCATAAAACAACAAGCTTTTTATGCTGGAAATGCTAAAAATGGCTTAGAAGAAGTTAGTATTTGTTAGTATGTAAAACAAAAAATTATGAGTAAAAATATGAACTTGAAAGTGATTAGATTTGCAAGATTAGTGAAGAAAAGCGCTGGAAAATGAATGAGAAAACGCTGGAAATGAAATCAGAAAATAAAATGAAGCTTATTGTGGTTGGACAAGTCAGTACCCAGACTTAGAATCCACTCCTCCAAACCTTTGGTAACCTGCAAATAGAAATCCTTGCTACACAATGAGACAAGAAGGTGAGATCTTCACAATGGTTTGTACAATACTTTGCAAACACAAATAGAAGCAACCCACAAAGACTTATGACAAAACTATCACAAATCTCTTTGAGTCAGTCTATTGAACCTTTGATTTTTCACGATCCCTTTCTGAGATGAACTGAGCACTTTCCTAAAGGTGTGAATTGGCATGATTTTATCCCTCCCTCCCACCTCTATGAGCTAGACTTTACGATTTCCGATGATACAATACATTTTCTAACTCATGTTATTTTTGTGCTTGACTTATCATTGTTTTGGTTTATGATGAAGCACAAAGGCAGGTATTATGAGACATTGCTAGGATGGTTTCACTGGCTATTTGATTACACCTAGCATTCAACCAACAGGTAAAGTAGAGGTAAGTAGGTAGGCCTTTGCATTCATTGTATATACCATCTGCATATCATGTTAGAGTAGTGTAGTTGTAATTTCATTTCCATCTATATATATGATTGCTTTCATTTCATTGTATCATATATGAGCCAAGGGTGATATCACCACCCCAAAAGATTACTAATCGCTTTTGTTGAGATCTAGCATATCACAGGTTATGCCAGAGATGCTGAGGTTCTCATGCACTCTACGGTGAGCACATGTCCCCGAGTTGCAGCCAGATGTTATCCCCTATCCTAGGGATAACTAAGGAGATTATGTCTCGAGGCCCACAAGTCATAGACATGGAGTACCGAGAGCCATATGACTTGAGCTTGGCCCTGGAGGGCCCATATTTTCTTCAGTGCCTCCTATCTACCAGCAGCAACAGCATCCATCCCATCGGCCTGATTCTGAAGTAGCAGTGGGTCTTGCTCCATGAGGTAATGAGTCCAGGTATCATGGTATGTGTCACTCTGATTCTCAAAACATATGAATATGTGCATTGAATTCTCTTTTGTTTCATGACGTTTGCTTGGAAATTATTTTTTTTAGCTTGTCCATAACTGGGGGGATGACAGAGTGCCATAGTAAGTTGGTTCCCTTAGGGATGAGTTTCCATTGGGTGGGTCTATGAAAGGTCATTGTCCATTCCTTCCATACTTCCCACTTTTCATCATTATCACTCTCATCTTTCCTACACTGTTTTGGACTCCTTGTGCCGCTCATTGCCTTGACTTGATGTTAAAGGATATGGGAAAGCTTGATTGGATCAAGGAGACCATTGATTCAACGAGGAGCATCAC
>JASDQU010370030.1:1220-11418 GCA_032191745.1 Picea mariana
CAAGTCCATTCAAGATAGCATTCATCCCCTTAGCATTAAAACTAAACTCTAACTTATCATCCTTGTTGGCTAGCACAACAGGCTTTGTATATCCCATCTCTACTACATCCCAAACATCAGCACCCAAGGCCATTAAGTATGTTCTCATTCTAATCTTCCAAAAGGAAAAATTTGTTCCATCAAACAGAGGAGGCTTAGAAGATGAAGTCCCTTCATGAATTGTCATGTTTAAGCTTACAGATCTACCTTTAAATAAAAGGAACCCGCTCTGATACCAATTGTTGGAAATACTAAAACAACTGAGAGGGGGGGGCTGAATCAGTTGTATGTGAGCTTAAACAAATTTATACCTTTTAAAACATTATTAATCTTTCTTCATGTGTCATCAACAATATACAGCATATCGACAGTAAAAGTAAAGATCATCAGTCACACATAAAATACACACAGAGACATATTTTCACGAGGAAACCCATAAAGGGAGAAAACCTCTTCTTATTCGAAATGATAGGCAGTCTTTTTGTGTTCTGTACATCATTTACAATTGAGCACCAACTCAATGTTAGGATGCTACCTCTGTTTTACAAGCTACAACTTGTTTGAGAGCTCCAACTCTCTGGTTTCTCTAGCACCCATTAGAAGGAAGCACCAACTCCCTAAGTATTCCAGCACCAACTGGATGGAATCACCAACTTCCTGAAAGTTCCAGCACCAACTGGATGGAAGCACCAACTTCCAGTTACACAGGCTCCAACTTGCATAACAGAGAACACCTGTTCTCTCTAGCACCACCCTACCACCCTAGTTTCTCTGGCTACAACCAAATGGAAGTTACAACTTCCTGTGTTCAAGCCCCCACTTGAACTTCTGAGGACAACCGTCCTCCCAAGCACCTCCCAAGCACCCTTGAATATCAAATAATAAATACACAGACAACTTATGCAGATAAATCACTTATTACCATTTTTAATCTATTGTGTAAATCTGATCTTCAATAGATTGTTCTACAATTCTTCTATTCCTCAACAGGTCATCTCTGCATCACATTCTTCTGTCATTTTTTTCTTCTTCTTCTGCTCTGTCTCTCATTCTACTTTGTCTCTCTTTTACATTTCATTCCATTCTGGATATCTATTGAAATTCCATGCTCAACCTCTTCTCCTTTCTTACTATTTCATGCTTTTTCCATTCAGAACGACCCACCCAACTCAGTCTCATTCATATTCTTTTATACAAGTTACCTTGACGATTCCACTTCCCCTTCCAATCGGTAATACAAGGACATTTGTCTTGGCAATTGAAACGCTAACCGATTTGTCATTATCAGTCTGTTTCTCTTAACGGATTCATAACTGAAGCGTTAACATGTGAGGAAGAACAACAACCCTCCGATCAATACTTGATCCAACGGTTCAGATCAAATCGAGATTTCACTCATCGCGATTTCGACATTTGCGATGTCAAAAATCACAAGTCCTCTGGACTCACGATTCTCTGATTCCCGATGGCTCCTTTCATACGCTAGCCCTCCTGATCTTAGCTCCCGGTCAATGTGACCTTCACTCCGTGACCACAACCTTATGTCTCTCTATCTGGATTTCGGCGTTCTTCATGTTCACTATTCCTTTCACTTATAAATCCATATACCGATTCGCGAAACTCCGACATGGTCTAAAATCAATGGTCTAGATCATAGCCTGATCTGACGGCTCAGATTTTATCGTCATTTTACATATCGTGAAATCGGTACTCCTGAGGTCAAGTGACTTTGTCACTTCAAACTTTCGATCCCTGATGTCGATGCACCCCTTTCCACGTGCTAGCCCTGCTAGCTATAGGCCTCGGCCCATATGACCATCAACACATGACCTCAGTCAAATCTCTCATTGGGGTTTCGGCATTTTCGATGTCATCATGTACATGCCTATAGAATTCCTGATCCATGATTCTCCAATGAAGGAAATCAACGGTCTAGATCTCATTCTTATCAAACGGCTGTGATTACATCGCAAAATCACATATCGCGATTTTGGAGTTCTTGATGTCAAGAGATTTTGGCATTACAAAGTCCTGATCCCCGTTACTCTGTTGACGTCACACTTGGTTTGACATGTGTTAAATACTGCCACGTGTCACTCTGATTCGTGACTTACCTGTGCCTGAACTATTGAATATTCCTGCCACCTGTCATTACCTGGTTGTGCCACGTGTCCCTAGTTGAGGTGGACTGCTGTCTTGAATTAGATCGACGGTCTAGATCACATGTTGATCTGATGGTTCAGATTCAGTCGGGATTTCGCATATCACAAAATTGGTGTTTTCGTTGCATTGTGTTCTTTGCATTATGAAATCCCGATCCCCGAAACTCTAATGAGGAGAATCAACAGTCCATATCTCATGCTTTCTTTAACGGTTGAGATCAAATTGCGATTTAGGAGTTTTCGATGTCAAGTGGATTGGACATTATAAAATCCCGATCCCCGAATCTCCGATGACTTATCTCCCTCGCAACTTCTGCAGATCTAACAGTTGTCGGCCTTTCAGGAAATTTGAATGGAATCCAACGGTCACTGGATCTTTGTCTTCCTTCTTCTCTGTAAGCTCTTGTTGCACGCATTTTCTTCAATGTTGTTCCTCTTGAGATTTTACGTCCGAATCCCCAAGGGTTTTTATCCTTCTTATCCTGTCGTCTCCACTGTTGCCATTAATGACAACAACAATCAACACGCATTCGTTGCTTGTTCAATATTTGCCAATAGGTGGCCTCCAGAACGATAGTTTTCCCATACAGAAGGAAAAACAGGTAGATTCTATTATTTCAAAGATTCAAAATGATGTGGAAGGAGTTCACCTAACCCTACGTTGAGGAGAAGCTACGAGAATAAATGTTGAAGTACAAAATGGGTTTGGTCATGTGCTAGGGTAAACTTGGCAAAACAAGACTCAAGAAACGATAGATAGGAAGGACACCGAAACCTTCTTATATAGGGCCTCCATTGATTATGAGAATAGAGTCTTAACTCCTCTAACATGCACATCCCCTGCCCTTAATAACCCTTTTTTTTCACATTTAATAGCCATCTCTTTCGAGGAGCAACTAATCGAATACAGTTGGATTTAATTGTTCGTTTTCAGCTAGACTTATGTTGTAGTTGGTTAAGACTCAATCGAATAATATGGTCGCGGGAGGATCCCTCACCCAAAACTATGTCAGTCTTAGTGTTCAGAATAAATATACCACAAAGAGCTTTACGAAGAGAATCAAATTAATGACCTACGACGTTATTGACTCGTAATGAACCATGTACAATCTGTGGTGTTGAATGTAACTACCATCAAATCCTCCCTTTAGTGGACACCTCCTTTTTAGAACAAAAGATATAACCTTACGTGCTAGAACAAGGAATTATGTGCCAAGGGGGAATCTTTGGACCTACTAGTTCTTGGTATATGGTTATAGAGCCACTATATAAATAAATATAGTCTAAATACGTGTTGAAGAAAAACTGGTAGGACTTTTAGAGGATTCCTCATTTTAAGTTTGAATTTACCCTGGTATAATATTGACACCTTATGGTGGAAGAATAGATGGGATTTAAATCCATAATCAAGATGAATGTTATACCACTCCTTTATTATGGATTTATTAAGCTAAAATGAGTTTGGCGCCCCACATTTTTTTTTTTCTATGTCACTTTGAGGTATATTACATATGGTATCAGAGAAAAAGGTTACAACACTGGACCTGAACAGGGCCACACTAGTTTCTTAGCACATATTTTGATATATGTAAAACTAATAAAAAATTTTGTTACAAACAAAAAACATTTATGTTTTGTGTGAATTATGGCAGCTCAAGATGATGCAAAAATCAGAATGGAAGGAAATCCAGAAGAGGGACCTCATGGAGATCCAAAACAGAATAGTGACAGAATCTCTCCTATAGAAGTATTGGAAACAATGAGGAATCTTATTGTTGAGCTACAGGTTTTCAAACAAGACAATGAGAAATTGAAGAAAGCACAACAGAAACAAAAAGACATAAATGAGGTCTTGCTGCGTAGTATAGTGACCAAGAAAATCCCAAAGAACAATAACCATGACAAAGAGGTCAGCAAAAGGGCCTCCAAGAACTCTGGGCCAGAAACAAAAAATGAGATGGTTTGTCTGAAGGAACACCTTCAGCTGAGGACAAAACTAAAACAGATAGAAAAAGAAAACAAGTATACCACCTTGAAGGAGAATTTAAAAAGATTAAATCAACAACCTTTGATGGAGAATCCAGGACAGGAGAAGAAGTTGAGGCATGGTTGTTGGACATCAAAAAATACTTCCAGATATACAACTATTCCAACAATATGAAGGTCAGAATGGCCATCTACAATCTGAAAGGGAAGGCCATCATTTGGTGGCAAGACCTGAAATTGGCCAAGGGCCTAAAGGATAAACAATTGGAATGGTCTAACTTTAAGAAGTATTTCAACAAACAATACCTTTCTGAAAGAGATTATAAAAGGAAAACGAAATAATTTTATGAGTTACGACTTGGACAAATGAAGATGGAGGACCTTATAAACAAATTTCTGGAACTACTAAGGTTCGTACCGTACATTCGGGAGGATAAGGTAAAAATACAATGATTCTTAAGTTGTTTACCACAGTCCTATAGGGACATAATTGATTTTGACAACCCCAAATCCTTGAGTGAAGTATTCAGGAAAGCACGAATGTGCTATGACCAGTATAAATAGAAGATAGATTTTCCCAAATCCTAGAAGGATAAGAAACAAGATCGAATAAACCAGTGAAAGAAGGGATACTAGTCAGCTCCTTATGAGAATGTAGCAAAAAGATTTCCGAGAAAGGATTTTCACTCTAATCATTCGAATACGCAAAGCAATGGTCAACCGGTAAATCTGGGAACGAAGAAGTTTGGAGAGAGCTCTCGCGAGCCATTAAATTGTTGGGAATGTGGAGAACCTCATCTAAGGAGGAACTGTCCATGAATAATTTTAGAAAAAAGAACTATTATTCATAATCTGCAGGAAGCCTCGACGGTGGGTGACATGGGCAGAAGCCTGGATCGGATAAATGAAGCCATAGATGGCTGGCAAGCTTACCACTAGTCCTCTGTGGTAGAGATCGAAGGTAAAATCAATAACTCTCGAATTTTTGTTTTAATTGACCATGTAGCTACGTTAAGTTATATTACTCTTGATGTAGTAGAGTCAAACAAACTTAAGAAACTGAAGCACACAAAAACATGGTTGGTACAACTAGCAACAGGGACTAAAAGGAAAGTAGTTGAATTTATTTATGATTTTGAATTCAGCTTAGATTGTCAAAATATAAGGACAAATCTGAACATCCTACCACTAGGGTCTTATGATATGATTATCAGAATGGATTGGTTGGAAAAGCACAAAGCAGTACTAGATTGTTATTCAAATACACTTAACTATAAAGATGATTTTGGCACTACTAGAACAACCCAAGGTATAATAAAACTAGTATCAGTCAGACAAGTTTCAACGATGCAACTCAAGAACTGTATGAGAAAGGGATGTCAATTTTATGCAATCCAAGTAACGGATCTGTTAGAAAAAGAAGATNGTTGGTACAACTAGCAACAGGGACTAAAAGGAAAGTAGTTGAATTTATTTATGATTTTGAATTCAGCTTAGATTGTCAAAATATAAGGACAAATCTGAACATCCTACCACTAGGGTCTTATGATATGATTATCAGAATGGATTGGTTGGAAAAGCACAAAGAAGTACTAGATTGTTATTCAAATACACTTAACTATAAAGATGATTTTGGCACTACTAGAACAACCCAAGGTATAATAAAACTAGTATCAGTCAGACAAGTTTCAACGATGCAACTCAAGAACTGTATGAGAAAGGGATGTCAAGTTTATGCAATCCAAGTAACGGATCTGTTAGAAAAAGAAGATAAGCCAAAGTTAGAAGACTTTATTGTCCTACGTGAATTTAGAGACATGTTTGTGGATGAGATACCAGAATTACCTCCTAGAATGGAAATAGACTTCTCCATAGACCTACTACCTGGTTCTACCGCTATCTCAAAATCACCTTACCAAATGAGTCTACCAAAACTGATAGAATTAAAAATACAATTACAGGAATTGTTGGACAAAGAGTATATCAGACCGAGTGTTTCACCATGGGGGGAACCAGTCCTCTTTGTGAAAAAGAAAGACGGTACTCTAAGACTATGTATAGATTATATACAACTAAACAAAATGACTATTAAGAACAAATACCCCTTACCAAGGATAAATGATCTGTTCGATCACATAGGTGGGGCCAAGATATTTTTAAAGTTGTATTTACATTCCGGTTATCATAAAGTTAGGATAAAAGATGACGACATAAAAAAAATAGATTTTCAAACAAGATATGGACACTATGAATTCGTAGTCATACCTTTTGGACTCACTAATGCACCAGCCACATTTATGTGCCTAATGAACAATTTTTCAGTCAGTACTTAGACAAGTATGCGGCGACACTACATAATGGGTAGAAAATTTCTACTATTAACGGATAATAACAGGGTGAAATATCTGTTTATCCAACCAGATCTTAATGCAAGACAAGCAATATGGCTATCCTTCTTGAGCAAATTCAACTTCGAGGTCAGACATATCAAGGGTATGGAAAATAGGGTAGAAAACGCTTTAAGCAGAAGAGTCCATAGGTTATTTGAGATAAATATCAACAGGGCAGAAGGTGATCCGGAACAAAGAATAAGGGCATCAAATATTAATGATGGAAAATACACTAAGATAATGGTATAATTACAAAACAGTACCACAAACTCAAATAAACCAGATCTAAGAATCGATAAGAAGGGACTATTATGATTTAAAAATAGACTTTACATACCAGATTCAGTAGAGTTAAAATTAATTGTCTTGGATGAAATGCATAAGAAACCATATTATGGCCATCCAGGATACCAGAAAATAATAACAGCACTTAGAAAACTATTTTTCTGGATTAATATGAAGGGTGAAACCACAGAATGCTTGGTTAAGTGCCAAGATTATCAACAGGTTAAGGCCAAGGACCAACATCCAGTTGGCCTGCTACAACCATTACCAATACCAGAATGGAAATGGGAGACCATATCAGTGGACTTTATAACAGGTTTGCCTAAAACTCAAAAAAATAATGATTCTATCATGGTGGTAATCGATAAAATCAGTAACTGTACATACTTTACTCCTGTAAAGTCTACTTTTAAAGCTATAGACATTGCTGAAATATTTATGAAATAAATTTTTAGACTACATGGTATTCCAAAAATGGTGATTTCAAATAGAGACGTAAAATTCACATCCTCTTTTTGGAAGGAATTGTTTGCAGGGATAAATACTAATTTGAATTTCAGTACGAGTTATCATCCACAAACGGATGGACAGACTGAAAGGAAAAACCAAATCGTAGAGGGTATGCTTTGCATGTACGTAAGAACAAAATCGAACAAGTGGGAAGACTATCTACACTTGGTAGAATTTGCATATACAATGGGTACCAAACTTCGGTTAATTTTAACCCTTTTGAGGTACTATACGACAGAAAGTGTACGACTCCAATTAGCTAGGATATCCCAGTTGACAGACTCAAGGTTGGACCATAGATGCTCCAAGAAATGGAGAACATGGTAAGGAAGGTACAACATAACTTAAAATAATCACAGGACAGACATAAGAGCTATGCAAATCATAAAATAATACACTTGGAATTTCAAGTGGGAGATCATGTTTATTTGAAGGTCAAAGCCCAAAAAAGTTCATTGAAGTTAGGAAATTGTGCCAAGCTGACACCCAAGTTTTGTGGGGCCTTCAAGATTCTAGCTTGAATTGGACTTGTAGCATACCAACTTGCACTTCCAGCTAATCTAAGAATTCATAATGTATTTTATGTTCTTTGTTGAAAAAGTATGTTCATGACCCTACTCATATGATTGATTGGAACTTGGTGCAGGTGGAACCCGAAGGAAAGTTCCAAGTGGAAACCCTACGTATTTTGGACCGGAGAGAAATAACACTTTGGAACAGAGCCATCGTTCAGGTAAAGGTGCAATGGAAGCACTTTAGTCCCGAGGAGGCCACTTGGGAGTTGGAGGGAGATTTATAGAAATCTAATCTAATCATGTTCCAAGAAAGGAACAAACATTGAGGGCAGTATTTTATTGAAGGGGGAAAGGATGTGACATCCCCAAAAATAAAGTATTTCTGAAATTTAAAATTTGTTCAAAAATTATTTCGTTTTTAGTAAATTCGAATTTGGAAAATTTTTGCCATTTATGGAAATTTCAAATTTTGAATTTGATAATTGTAATTAATTATTATGACTATTGGGAAGAGATCTGATTTGACCCAACTAACTATTTGACTATGACACTTGTATGAAAACATAATATTTTATATTAATTGCAAGAGGACAAATGGAACAACCATGTTAAAATTAACTAACCATGACTCCATGAGTGGGGAACATGTTGAAACTACCTCTGGGCTTATTGTTACAAGTGGAAAATTAAAGATTTGGCCATTGGAAACCCATGAAAATTAGGGATTTAGAAAGCTGCGAAAATTCCCAAGGGGGGAAAAGAAAGACCTAGGCAAAGACATTGTTGTTAAATAGCATATGTGAGGAGGCAGGACACTGCCAAGCATGCTGGGGGGAAATTCTATGAGTTCTCTTGCTGTTATGAACACTACTGATTGAGTGTGAGGCAAGAGGAGTCTGCTGAAATGGAAAGACATTTTTTGAGGAGGAGATTCCAAGTTTGCCCTCATGGATTCATGGTCAAGCTAGGGGGTGAATCGAGAAAGTGTTTTGGCTGCCCTATTCTATGGTTGGGAGAAACATGGTTGTTCCCTTTGTCTTCCCATGAAGTGGTTCAAATATGTTAATTCTTTTCCTTCTCTATTTAAAAAATTATATATATGTCTGTTCTAATGCATTTGCTAATTCTGAGTTGAAGGATTTTCCAATTCACTGGTAAATTATTAGATCCATGATGTAGTATATCTATTAATACCGAATTTGATATAATATACGGAAAGAACCGATTCATGTGTATGGGATCTAAATGATAATAGAATATCTTGTAAATTAATTTCCGAGTGACTCTTTATGATTGGACTGAATTCTACATAATTGTTAGAAATTGTCTTTATGATTGGACCAAATTCTACAGTCGAAAAGTCATTGCAAGGCTAAATTTTGGAAGTAATACATTTTCGTTAATCTTGATCTCTGCTTTACAGAGGTAGTCGTAGGATAGATTACAGTACATCGAAGTTCCTTGTATAGAATTAACTATGGAGTGGAAACTAAATATAGAATAATGGAATATTTATATTGTTGTAAATAAAAGCTCAGAATCAAAAATCTACTCGGCAAGTATCTGCCTCATATTATGGAATTAATCTAATAGGAAATACTAAATTTTTCCCCACGATATAATTCTATCACATATAACTACAACTACAAATGATATTCTGGATATAGGACGCCAATAATCTCATTCAAAACTTGTAGTGTCCCCAAGGCCGAGCCCCGTTGCAGATCATGTTATATGCAAAGAATTGTAAATATGGTCTATAGGATGGTGAGCCAATTTTTGAATAAGCTGTAGGCTTACGAGTTTTGTTAGGCCAGGGAGCCTAAGTGATGAAGGCCAGGAGCCTGTTGATGTAATTATATGTATACAAGTCAATTAATAAAATATAAATACTGCCAGTGCAGACCGACCACGATGAATGAGTGAAGGGGGATTGAGCGTCCACAGATTGGGCAAGGAACTAGGGGCTAAAAAGGTGGGAAAAGAGCTGAGTGCTAAGCCTAGGGGCTTAAGCCTGGGAAATAATATTTTAATATTATTTCCAGAAAAAGACATGTGCATTTTTGTTTATCCTAAGTTCCTGGCAAAGGAAGGAACGTGCAAAGGGGATGCACGCTGTGGTATGCATGCAGTTCCCAGGGTGACAAGTGTCATCCTTGGCGCATGCAAATAAAATCCTTGAACTGAACCGTGGGGGGGGATCTTCCTCCATTGGAACCCAAACCCCCGTGCAGGGAACTGGTACGCCATCTGCTAGAATACCCTGGTTTATCTCTGGAAGACGAAAAGCCTGTGTTTGGTCCTGAGGAAA